>KN483080.1:0-23050 GCA_000787095.1 Periophthalmodon schlosseri | reverse complement strand
CAGAAGTTACCCAGAGGAAGCCCTTAACACAAACAATAGTTAGTACAGCCATATACACGAGGAGACTGCTTCTTTTCACTTTAGCTCCAATAACATTTGGGAAGACGGTTCTGCAGCACCACGACTTACGCTGTGCCAAAAGCTCTACTAGCTTTTCAAGTGCAGGCTTTTAGCGATGCCGGTTTATCTTATCAACAAGTGCTACTGTGATAGAGCAGGCGTTAGTGTAGCGGTAGCATAGCACTGGTAACTGCTACGCTCCCAAAATGTATTCGTAGTAGGGATGGAACAAGGGGGAACTTTTTATTTTATTTTATCAAAGGCACTGTACCCGATTTTATGGTCTTAAAATGAAAAAAAAAGAGCTAGTTCAATTTGCAGTGGTCAAAAGTTATTCTGCACTTACCTTATTCCGAGCATCCCAATTATTCACCACAATGAATTTATAAACACTTTTCACAACTTTGTCATCACAAAGCAACAAACGTTCTAAGCATTCTAACTGCGCACTTCCTGATTCTCGGACAATAAAACACTTTATAATTAGATAATACACATAATAATTAGCAGACACATGCAGTACACAGTGGACTTAATTTAAACTTTGGTAAATTATTCCAGGTTGTGGGGGCCACATTATGCAAACCTGAGGAAAATTATTTCATGAGATATTTTTGACATTTGGCTTGGTGAGTTTTGAGAAGCCATTGTTCAAAGACCAGTGCTATAATAACTATATAAATATAAAATAAATACAAAATTGCGTAGCTAAAATCGTGAACTGAAACGCACAATTCCAATCCTGTCTTGTGAGAATTGTGTCTTGTCCCATCACCATTTTGATTTGACCCTCGATGAGTCATTTCCTATTTAAGTTTCACTCCCATTTGTCAAATAGAGGAGGTTAAGGAGTCAAGAAGGATTTTCCTCAATTAATTCTCAGTGAGTGATTTTGAGTAATGAAACCCTGGAACTTTTAACCCTTGACTCCAGAGGGCCTAATAATCCTCACAAAGTTAATATGGTAACTATTCTTATTTAGGCCTATTTAATTTTTTGACATAATAATACATAACAATACATTTTAAAATAGGCCAAATTATTTCCATGTATAAGTTAAATCCATACTTGCTACTACAGCAAGTATAATTGGCATGTGTGATTATGTACATTAATTCGCTAATTTGTATGTTCACAATATGATGTATTTCAGAAAATGCTGGTTTTCACTGGAACAAATAAACTAGCGTACTTTTTTTGAGGACGTAAATTTATGTTTATTTGGCCTTTAATGAATACTGGTCTGTTCTTGTCAATTTTTTTGATTTAATTTAATTTTTTTTTTATTTAACTCTTTATAATAGTTAGAAGTCACTCTGAAAAAAGTTCCAAATTAACATAAAAATAGTTAATGCTAGCATCTTTTTGAGAGTTAAAAACCGACCCCCCAAAGACTTTAACACTTTCCTGACTGGTGCCATATAGACACTGAAAAATAGTTCATATTAAATCCGGGAGTTGATTTGACTATGCTGTATTTTCTGTGTAGTAAACTCCCATCTTTTCCACAGCGGGAAAGATAAACATCGTCACTGCAAGAGCTGCAAAGTTGTCAGCGCCCCCCACGGACAGCTGCATATCATGCTAGCGAACCACAGTTTTGTTTTGTTTTTCATTTGTGCCAAAATGGCTACACACTACACTGATTAAGAAAATAAATTTGAGGAAAGTAAGTACGTTGGCGAGTAAGTACAGAGCGGCGGGTGTGTACTGACTTAGATCAGTATTGAAGTTTACGATGAACAAAATAATCTACGGTCATTTTACGGTTTAATAGTAAATACCTGAGTGGGGAAAAAAACATAGACACATTGTTTAAAAAGAACACATAGATTTTGTTCAGACTATGGTGGCACAAATACTTTCTATATTAATCATTTTCGTTCATGCAATTTGTGGAGTTTGAATGTCACTTAATGCCTGTATTTCATTTTAAGCAGTCTTTTTGAACAGTGTAGTTATGTTTTATGTTAATGACAACACAAGGAGGTTTTGTTATGTCAATGTCTAGTCCATGTTCTTTATAGACCATATGGGGCCACCATAGTCTATTCTATTCGTGGAAACCTCTGCAAACCAATCAACCAATGACACTAAGGTGGGGGGCGTGTTCTCAGACGACCCTAAAAACATGTGCCATGGATACACACACATTCACACAGCTGAATACAAAATCGACTTAAAATCCTAATAGTCAGAAACACGGTGTAAAGATATGACAAAGAAGCAAACAAGAACATGCATCAAGATATGATTCAATTGTGAAATCAGAAGCAGTTGAAGCGCACAGGCTAATCAACAAAATGCTCCGCCTCAGCCTGCTCTCCTCATCTGATCTAACCGTAAATCACGAGGAAGCAGAACAGTTTCATAAAATAAAGTGGTATCAATATTACGCAAATCTCCAATTATAATCACAAGAACTGCTCAAGACTAGTCGCTGAGAAACATATTTATAACCTCAAAAAAAGCACAAAAACTAAAATAAATCAGAATATAGAAGGAGAAAAGTGATATTTCAATTCAATCTTAACTGTAAAAACAAGCACGTGGTTTGAGATAAACCTGGACTAGACCAGCGCTCAACCAGGACTTAAACAGGACCAAACGAAGCCAACATCAGAACGAAACTGAGCTCAAACCAGGGCAAAACCTCTGATGGTCTTCACAAACTTGACAAATGTTTGTTGTCCTGTTAGAATTCAGTCTTCTTTTGTTTTATAAGAAGTTTGTTAGTTTTTCATAGTGTCTTTAATGCCAATAGTCTAGCTTTAAAGCAGACCTATTCTGCAAAATCGACTTTTCAGAGCTTTCAACCATGTTATAGTTATTTCCCCTCACCGTTTACACGCTCAAAGTTGTATTTGGAGTGATTTGTGCATGTTTGTGATGTTTAATCGCTTATTTTCAAGACGCCGTATTGCCGATCAAACCGTTTTCACCGCTACCAGCATACGACCACTGCACGGTACTTATTTCCAATTTTATATTCTTAATCAGTGATATAAGTAGGATTCGGCAGAGCTGCGTAATCATTTTGGTACAAATTTTAAAAAAGAAAATCCGCTGCTCGCTATCGTGATCTGCAGTTATCCACTGGAGGTGCCAACAGTTGCGCGGTTCTTTGTTGTGGCGACGTTTACGCCGACGTCAGCTCCCGTCGGTTACCGCAGTTTTCTAAAGTCAGCGGACTTTCTTTTATTTAGTCGCGTTAGATCAGTGTTGCGATTTAAAATGTCACAGACGGGTGTCACAGATTCTAACTACATAACAGACACAAGCACAATACGTCTTCTTTAAAATACAGTGACGCAACCAAAACAGAAACGTCCATTTTGAAACCACTTGTTGAAATAAATTGGTTAAATTCACAATGATAAATTGCATCGCTTTATATCTACTAAATTATCATCCAAATGAGGCTACGAACTCCAGTTGCTAGGTTCAAAGTTGAGATGAAGGTGCGAGGACTTCAAAAACGATGATGGAGCGTTTCTGGATTTCCACCCAACTCAAGTAACAATAACTGTAAGAGGATGGATGCAGCATCTGGACAAAACATGAAATAATACTCATGTTTATAATGTTAAAATCATTTAAAATTGTCATATTAAACAAAAGTGTAGCGGAGTCCTGTAACACTGTCAAATACATTACTCAAGTAGGAGTAGCACAGTCTCATGTTTTTGAGGGAACGGCATTAGGACACAAAAATAAAAAGTCAATAACTATTTGCCAAAAAAATTGTCTTTCACTATTTTTGAAGTACAAACACTTCTACTCTTACATTACTTATTTCTTGGACCAATAAATCGTACTTCTACTTCTATTTTGAAGTGACATTACTCTTACTTTGTACAGTATTCGACTACTCTACCCGTCACTGAACAGTTAGTGCACCCTGTTGCTTCTGACATGCATTGGATTGAACCCCAGTCCCCGATGTGCTAGCTTTGCCTGCCCATGCTTTTAAGACGCCACTTAATACATTCTTGTCAGCTCTCCAAGTCCTTGTGAGGGACTGGGACATGGCGTCTAGTGTGGCCCCACGCGGACAGGACATGCACAGATGTTTGTACTTTGAACAGTAAACAACCATGAAGATATGAGAAAAATGAATGCTTTTAATGGTAAATAAGATCAATAATGCGGTCCTGGTTTAGTCTTGGTTTGGACTGTTTATAGTCTTGGTTTAGTTCTCGGTGTGTAGTCCTAGCTTACTTCGAAACAAGACATCAATTTATGGATTAAGTGCAGTCATGCATGTTCATGTTCATGCATTTACCGTATTTTCCGGAGTATAAGTCGCACTGGAGTATAAGTCGCACTGGAGTATAAGTCGCACCAGCTAAAAAATGCATAATAATGAAGAAAAAAAAAAATTTCACATATAAATCGCATCTGCGTATAAGTCGCACCCCCGGCCAAACTATGATAAAAAGTGCGACTTATAGTCCGGAAAATACGGTATGTTTATTTAGCCTTTAATGAATACTGGTCTATTCTTGTCAATATTGTTTGTTTTTTTTTGTTTGTTTGTTTGTTTTTTATTTAACTCTTTATAATAGTTAGAAGTTACTCTGAAAAAAGTCCCAAATTAACATAAAAATAGTTAACGCTAGCATCTTTTTGAGAGTTAAAAATTAACCCCCCAAAGACTTTAACACTTTCCTGACTGGTGCCATATAGACACTGAAAAATAGTTCATATTAAATCCGGGAGTTGATTTGACGATGCTGTATTTGTTGTGTAGTAAACTCCCATCTTTCCCACAGCAGGAAAGATAAACATCATCACAACAAAGAGCTGTAAAGTTGTCAGCGCCCCCCATGGACAGCTGCATATCATGCTAGCGAGCCACAGTTTGTTTGTTTTTTCATTTGTGCCAAAATGGCTACACGCTACACTGATTAAGAAAATAAATTTGAGGAAAGTAAGTACGTTGGCGAGTAAGTACAGAGCGGCGGGTGTGTACTGTGGCGGTGAAAACGGGCGTTGTACGAGAGAAGCCATTTTAGCAGGCCTAGTCCTGGTTTTGTTCTTGGGGTAGTTCTATTTTAGTCCTGGTTTAGTCCTTGTTGCAGTCTTGGTATAATCCTTGAAAATGTCCTGGTTTAGTCCCGATGTCCTGGTTTAGTCCTGGTTTAGTTCTGGCTTAGTACTGGTTTAATCCTGGTTTAGTCCATAGACTGTATAAAGAAGTGGACTAAGGGAGTGTGACGTCAGCTCCAGTCAAGTGAAGCTCATCGAGGCTGGAGCAGTTGTAGGGGCGAATTTGAAGCCGAGTTCCAAATTTGGAATTCCAACCGCGAGTATCATAGCAACAAAAGAGCCAATCCGGAGCGAGGCTGTTAAAGAGCCAGAGTCAGTGGAGTCAGAAGTGCGCCCAAGCCCATCCACTTCCTATTTGAAACATATACAGTCTGTGGTTTAGTCCTGAGGTAGGCCTGGTTAGTCCTTAGTCCTAGTTAAGTGCTTGTTTAGTCCTGGTCTAGTCTTGTTTTAGACTAAATGAAACTTTTTTTTTATGTAGCGTTAGTTTTGGGCCATTTATAGTCCTGGTCTAGTTTTGGTTTAGTCCTTGAGGTAGTCCTGGTTTAGTCCTAAATTAGACATCCATCAGCTTACTGGATAAATCTTTATGTAGTCTTAGTTTTGTTCTCGGACTTAGAACTGCTCAGTTTAGGCCTTCGATTAAGTTTATTTCTTGGAGTCCTGGTTTAGTTCTGATATTGTTCTGGTTTCGTCCTTGGAGATGTCCTGGTTTAGTCCTTAGTCCTCATTAAGTGCTCGTTTAGTCCTGGTTCTTCTTTAGTTCTTATTGTAGGCCTGGATAAGTCCTTGTTTACTTCTGCTTTAGACCTGGTTTAGTACTGGTTTTGACCTGATGTAGTCCTGATTTAGTCCTTACTAGTTCTTGTTAAGTGCTTGTGTAGTACTGGTTAAGACCTGTTTTAGTATTGGTTTAGTTCCATAGTCCAGGTAGGGCCCTTGGGGATGTCCCGGTTTAGTCCTTAGGTTAGGTTAAGTGCTTGTTTAGTCCTGGTTTAGTCCGTATTGTAGTCCTAGTTTAGTCCTTGGTTCTAGTTAAGTGCTGGTCCTGGTTTAAACTTGGTTTAGTACTGGTTTTGTCCTGGTGTAGTCCTGATTTAGTCCTTACTAGTTCTCGTTAAGCGCTTGTTTAGTAGCGGTTAAGACTTGTTTTAATACCGATTTAGTTCCATAGTCCAGGTAGGGTCCTCGGAAACGTCCCGGTTTAGTACTGAAGTAGTCCTGGTTTTCTCCTTAGTTCTGATAAAGTGCTTGTTTAGCCTTGGTTTAGACTTGGTTTAGTACTGATTTAGTCCTGGCTTCTTCTTTAGAGATGTCCTGGTTTAGTCATATTTCAGTCCAGTCCTGATGTAGTTCTGGTTTAGTACTTGTTCAGCCCATATTTAATCCTCTTTTATTCCTGGTTTAGTCCTTGTTAAATCTAGTCCTGGTTAATCCTTTGTTCTGGTTTAGATCTTTCATCATTTGCGGCCTGGTTTAGCCTCTGGTTTAGATTATGCCATTGTCAGTGTGTAGATTTTGTCCTGGTTTTACCTACCACAGCTCTGGTAAAAGTACAGTACTTCTTTCGTTAAAGATGCACTATGTAACTTTTCTAGCAGAGGATCCGCCAACTTGTTGTCTCATTGAGGTGTTATTGCTTTGCCTGGGATGTTGCACAGTACGGCATTAAATGTATCTTACTTATATTCATACATTTACAGCTGTTTTTACAAGCACAAAAATGTTTTTTAATGTTAGCAGGGTCTTCTCTCCACAGATCTGACCAGTAAATTGGCCTGATGGTTTTAACATGTTAGTCTGTTAGTCAAGGCAACTTTAATGCAATACTGTAGAACATTACCGACAAAGCAGTAACATCTCCATGGAGACAGCAAAACACAGGCTACACAGCGCACCTTTAATGTTTGAAAAGTTTGACCGATTCGGATGCGCAAAACGTCAAATCCATCGCTTCTGCCGCTCGTCTCCCGTCACTGTCCCTCTGTTGTGGCAACGTTTCAGCCGCAGAAACGCAGCATAAACAGTATAGTGACACAACTGCACACGCAATCCATCCTAACCGTGCGCGCAACCACCGGCAAGACGGGAGTCCGCGCCGCCGTAACGGGATAAACACCGCCAACGTGCCGCATGTGCCCTACCTGTGACCGCTGCAACTTGCCGCTCCCTCGCCGGTTCAGACTTCTCCCCTGCCGCCGGTGATGCCGCTTCTTCTCGCTCCAGAGATGCCTTCCCTCACCGCGGGTCTGAAAACGCAGCCAATTCTGCGCGTTGTCATCCCCCAAAAAAGATTAAAGTGGCGATGAAAAAGTCGTAAGATTCCGGGGTTGTTGGACACGGGCGATTTTACGCGCGATAAAGCAAAGAATCAGTCACCGATCGCTAACCATCGCTGAGTCCGTGAGCCCGTAAGCTGGAGGAGACTCGTTTTGGATGGAGGAGGGAGTTGTTGGAGGAGGGGTGGGTGTAGCGTAGCCGCTGTTGGGATACGGAACACGGCTGCGGCGCTCTGGCTGGGTCGGTCTGTCTCTCTCTCTCTGGCGCTGCGCTCTTTCTCTCCTCCTCTAGCTCCCCGCCAGACGCACGTACGTGGAAATTCCTGCATGTTTTTGCCGTAATTTGTCTGTCACTAATTTGGACACGGTTCAGACGTGTCCCATGAAGCGATTTGTAAGAAGGAAGGTTGAATAATGTGGACTTAAAAGCGTGTCAGGCTCGTAACGTCATCGGGGAAATTTAATTGCCAGAAATGAAATCTAATGGTCAAGTTGAAATGTGATAATTAATGAAAAAAAAATAAAAATAATAATAATAATCATAAAATAAGAAACAGAAATTAAACATGTTCTGTGCTAGGACCGTAATTAGGCAAACTGGTTAAAAATGCATTTAAAGGAACTGTAGCACTCGTTCAATTTTAAAGGTCGTATATTTGGCAAAATTGACTCTACGCCAAATTAGAATGTTGTTATCCCATCAAAAGCATACCCAGAGTCGTGTTTTGTGTTTTGTGTAACCCCTTATTATTAGTCAGTCTACATCGCCAAAGCTCAAAATGCTCTGTTCCACCTTGTGATGTCATGAAATGGTAGTTTTCAAGTTAACAGCTCGTTTTACCTTTAGTTCAGTAGCGACAGGCAACTCCAGAGCTGAAATTATCCAAATTAGTTTACTGAAGGTGTGTGGAGTTTAAAAACACAGTGGAGCACCTCCGTTATTACCACATGACGTCACAAGGTGGAACTGAGTGTTTTCAGTTTGAGTGAAGAACACAGCATAAATGTTCAAGATTTGCGTGTTAAACGTGTGTGAATGTAACAAAACACAACTCCAGGTCTGTTTGTGGTGAGGGAACAACATTATAACATAGATCAGAAAATACTGTAATATGGGCCCTTTAAAAAGGATATTAGAATCACAAGTGAACCTGGGTTGAAAGTAGCTACGCCTGCAAATAAAGGACACCCACGAGTTCTCTCATTCTCAGTATATGGACAGGCCACATGTGGAAGCTCAGAACCTCCAGAATTCACTCACTGAGCTGCAGAGGCTGCACTAGCACACATCAGTGACAGGCTGTAGGTGCTGGGTTTAGGTAGTGACCATTCAGATCAGAGAGAGTCCTTTTAGGTTTAAACCAACTGGATTTCAGCATTGAAACTGGCAACACAAATGAGAGACACACGTGAGGTTCATTCAGCTTTCCAATTGGATGTTTTTGTAAAAATAACAATTCTAATGCTGATGTATTATCAGTAAAAGCTATATTTGATTTGAATATGTTTGGCTTATATCTGAGGACACAGATTTTGATATTTATACAAGAGGAATTGCTTCCTCTTTCAACAAAGTTATCCTGGCTCAAAATTTGGAGGCACCTTAAAGAATTCATGAAAAGTGAACATAAAATCGTCCTTCAATAGCCACCTGCTAGTGATATAGATACAGTATCGATATGATGCATTAGTATCAAAACAGACATGCACTGATTTTGTATGAAAGTCAATTTAAAGCACCTGATGTCTGCTCACTTGACTGATAGCTGCCAATGCCAAACTGGTATCTGTTCCAAAATACAACATGTATTTCATTATTAAACCGTCCAGTCATGACGCTCAGATTTGCCTTGGCATTTAAAAACAAAAGCGTTCAAATATTAAAGTTAAATTAGATTATAGTCTATCTTCCATTTTCAATAACGCTACAAAAAATCTTTGTTGTTGAAAAATGACTCCCATGTGAGCTCCATCATCTTTTGGGACCCGCGTCTGTTCTGATGTGGAATTTCTGGGAAGAGCTATAATTGTATGAATTCTTTGATAATCTTGTTAGCGACAAGCCGTGGTAGCTGTCAGTCGAACCTGTAACTAACGTTCCTATCTGGCGCGGCAGCTAGCAGGTTAGCTACGTCCAACTGCGTCCAGCTAATGAACCTACTGCACATCACATCAGGTTTGTAAAATTGTAGTGTATTGTTTTGTATCGTGTTTTTGTATATTTATGAAAAATTGGAAGGAGAGAGCGCTAAATTACTCAAACATGCATGGATGACATCTTCAGGCATGTTTTTGGTGAGGGAACATTATAACACGGTAGGAAGCTCCAAAAGTCTTGAGACTGTCTTAAGAAAACATCTTCTGTTAAGGTTTGTCCTGGACTTGCAGCAGCGAAAAGCACTTCTCCATTAACCTAACTGTTGGGCACAGCGTATCTAAAAGACAAAGGAAACGGGCTGTAGACAGATGCATAGACAGATAGATGGATAGACAGCTGGATAGACAGATAGACACTTCAGTGTGGTCTTGCTTTATGCTTCCCTGGCTCTCTTCTCTACTGCACATAGGACTTGGTAACAGACTAAAATGACAGTGTGAGCTAAAACAAAAGCCATCTCTGAGTGACTTGTCACACACCAGCCGTGCTAAACAAAGGACTGTGGGTGGAGTGTTAGTCAAATTACTCACTATAATAAAACAAAGGCCGACTGAAAAGCAGAGGAGACTGAACGCAGTAAAAGTATGTCAGTGATGGCAGTGTAGGCCTATTTTAAACAAAGGTGTGGGAATATCTTGACGTGCATATGGCAGGTTCAACTAAAACTTTGTTACTAAACAGGTGTTTTGGTGGTGTTTGGTGTTTTAATAGCATTAACTACTGTTCATAATCATTTTTGACAACTTTAGTGTAAACTAGGTAAAGTTGCAGCTTTCTGGTAAAAAATGCCTAAATCTGCATTTGTGCTGCCTTCAGTCCATCCATCCATCCATTTTCTTCCACTTTATCCGGGGTCGGGTCGCGAGGGCAGCAGTTTCAACAGGGAGGCCCAGACTTCCCCCTCCACACACACTTCCTCCAGCTCTTCCGGGAGGATCGCGAGGTGTTCCCAGGTCAGCCGAGAGACATAGTCCCTCCAGCGTGTCCTGGGTCTTCCCCGGGGCCTCCTCCCGGTGGGGCATGCCCAGAACACCTCTACAGGGAGGCATCCAGGAGGCATCCAGAATAGATGCCCGAGCCACGTCAGTCTGGCTTCTCTCGACGTAGAGGAGCAGCGGCTCTACTCCGAGCTCCTCCCGTGTGACTAAGCTACTCACTGTATCCTCCTTAGGAAGCACCCAGCCACCCTGCGGAGGAAACTCATTTCGACCGCTTGAATCCGCGATCTGCTGCCTTCAGTGGCCATTGCAATTTCTAGTAGTTGGTGACATTATAAAAGACTGCCCTGATTAGTGTTTCTGATTACAAACGCCTGGGTGCAGGGGCGGAGCTTGAAGTGTGAATAGATGTTAGACCAATCACACTGTTCCTTTATACCTCCAGACCCTGCCCCTCCTCTCCCCTTACTGTCGTCTTTAATCCTCCAGGTACTGCCCAGATTAGAAGTTGTGTTTAGTTACATTGATTTCAACTAAAACTAAGTTGAAATAAATAGATTCAAGAATCAGTTTTACATAGTTCTCCTTAGTTTGATGATTTTTGTTAAATTTAGTTTTGTCCAATGTATGGTTACTATAGAAACTTAAGGGCTTGATGGCAAATCAGGCAAGGTTCCAAATCGAGGAATGAAAGCAAAGTTTTTTTGCTGTTACTTTGATAGAGCATTTTGAGTTTGGCAAAAACTGATCGCAGAAGCAGTGAGAAGAGGCCTCACTCTGCAATCAAGACTCCAAAATGTCAAATCTGGGAGTTTCTGTCTCACTTTGAGACCTAACCTGGCTTATGCCAGACTGATATGTGTAGCACTCTGAATTGAGTTCAGATACACATTTATCAATCTGGAAGGGCTCTCACCAAAAGCGATTAGGAAAAGGTAGTCGTGACGAATATTTGAATCAGCAGAACACCATAAAACGTCAAACTTTTGTTATATCCAGTTGAGAGAAAAGCACAGACATCTTCCCTGTCCACAAATGCACAAAGTCCTTACCTTCTGCATGTTTTTCCACAAACAAAATACTCCCTATTGCCATGTTTGTTTTGGGTGCCTCGCCTTTGTTCTGCACCAACCTCAATGCTGCTGTCATTGGTCCGCCCCCTGCTGGGCGAATTTGAACCTTATAGCGGGAGTGTGTCAAGATGGCGTCTTGAGAGTTTGCAAAGTCATAACAATCGCAAGAACCCATCTTGCTGTGCAAGGTTATCTGAGATCTATGGTTTATGATTTTGAACCACGACTTAAGATTTTCCCCACGAACACAAATCTTTCATCGCAGAGGGACACAATCGTGCAGTAGACATCTGGCTTAATTCACAGTTTTTAGTCAGAATATATATGACAACGCATTTATTATCTTAAATATTATTTTTTAGTCAGAATATATATGACAACGCATTTGTCATATATTTGTCATAAATTGACCAAAAATTGAGTTCACCTGTGCGGAGAGGCAGTCCTGCTCACACTTAAAATGCTTTTCAGCAACAGAAACACTAATAGAAGAAATGAAGAGTTAATGCCGTACTGTGGACAGTTTGGGGAAGTAACTAAATACATCCAAAAATAACTGTTTTCTGGCACAGTTACTCTTTAATTTTATGGTATTCAGAATACAGTTACTATCCTTTAATCCAACATTGCTGTACTTGAACATGCAAGTTATGTGTCAAACTGCACAATATTAGTGAAAAAAACTGAAAACACACAGCTATTTAGAACACAGTATTCTGACTGGACCTGTAAAATGTATTACACAATACATTTTAAAGCAAGTAGCCTATTTAGTATTATGTAAATACATTTTCAAATTATTTTTCCCATCACTGACTGGAACAGTCCATGTAAAGCAACAACATCTCCATGCTCACAGACCCCCATCAGAAAAGTTACGTAGTGCATCTTTGATTGTATTAGTGAATCCTTACTGCTCCAGTCATGTGTTGTTTTTGAGCCTTGATCCACTTAGACAAACTAAAGTTAATGAACAAGTGTGGGAGCCTGCGATTTTCTCAGCAAGATCTAGCCTTAGGTTTTTCAGTTCAAGTTAAGGTCCATTAACCAATTTGGAGATATTTAGTTCACAATACAAGGAGGCTTGGACACTTGAGAAAATGTTAAAGGCACGGCATCTGGTTACTTGTTACTGTCTTAAAAAAAAAAAAAAAAACAACTGAAAAACAGAACCAATTAATTTTAAATGGTTTGCAGTGGTACAAAGTTATTCCTCACTTACCTTATGCATTCCGTGCATCCTAATGATTCCCCAAGATGTGTAAGCGCTTTTCGCAACTTTCAGAGCCAGGGCGAAGATTTGCCAACACAAACTAGCACGCTAACACACACTTCCTGATTAACGCGCAATAAATCGGTTTATAATTAGATGCAGACGGTACACAGCTGACTTATTTTGACCTCAACGGCTGCTTATACAATATGTCTGTACTGAGGTGAGACAAATTTTGCTCAGATACATGGGAAAAAATCCGGTGCAAGCCCTTTAATCTTTTAGTAACATTAAAGTGTTTACACTACTCATTTGAATAAAATAGTTAACGCAAATATACTTAAGATTTGTCTTTAAATTTTGTTTCGTTTGAGAATTTTTAAAGCGTATAATTATACTTCCTGGTTGGACATGGGCAGCAGATGTGACATACGTAGAAGTAATTCAAAAACTGTTACCAATAGCAACCACGCCGTAAAGGGCTATTTGACAACTCCTTTATTTTCGTACAGAATTTTGGTTGGAATTTCGTATATTGATGACACAGATTTCAAACTGTGGCGCTACTTACAAAAAAAAAATAACAAAAAACCTAAAGAAAACCCAATCTTTCTTCGCAACCATCCCTTAGCTGATATGAAACTATAATAAATATTTACCAAAGGTACTATTCCACCAAAGCAAGTAATAATAAACCTGTCATATGCAATTTTAAGCTATGGTAGCCCTGCGGGGACATTCTTTTGTCTTTGAATAAACATGTCAGTGTATAAGCCAACTGTTTGACATAGTGTTCAGGGTAATTCACATAAAACACAACGGTCGGCACACACCGTTAAAGTGTTTATTGACAAGAGAACAATAGCGGCAGGTGTTTGAACAGTCACATTCTCACATTAGTAAGACGCAATTCATTTCCTGCATTTCCATTCCTACTTCGGAGAATATAGTACCACTTTTGCATCCACGTGTTACTCATATAACATCTTCTTCACATGCAGAAAACATCGACGGTGCACTATGTAACTTTTCTGGTGGGAGGTTTGCCATCTGTTTCTCTCATAATTTGATATTGCGTTGCCTGGATTGTCGCACGGTATGGCGTTAAAGCAGACCTGTTACGCGAAATCGACTTTTTAGAGCTTTTAAACGTGTGATAGTTGTTTCCCCTCACCGTTTACTCACAGGAATTTGTTTTTGGAGTGATTTGTGCACGTTTGAGCGGCTTTAATCGCTTATTTTCGAGACGCCATATCGCCGATCAAGCCCCGTTTTCGCCGCCACCGGCACACGCCCGCCGCTCTGTTCTTGTTCTCTCATTTTATTTTCTTAATCGGTGAGATGCGTAGGATTCGGCAGCGGCGCGTAGTCGTTTTGGTATGAGTGAAAACGATCTCGCTACTCGCTACTCGTGTGATCTGCAGCTGTCCGAAGGAGGAGCCGACAGCCGCGCAGTTCTTTGTTGTGATGATGTTAACGGCGTCATTTTAGATTAATATTGCAATTTAAAATGACATAATGATCTACGGGTCCACAGTAGGTCTTATCTATCTCCATGGGGACAAGCAGGTTACGCCACCAGGTCACGTAACAGGTCAGATCTAAGCAGAGGTGACCCTGCTGATAGTGACATGTTTATAAGGCATGTTTTTCAAGGATTCCCATAGGACAGATATTTTTTAATGCCATACTGTGGAAAATTCCAGTCAAAGCAGCTACATCTCCACGGAGACAAGCAGAAATGCACCTTTAAATTCTTAATATCACTTGCCTCTCCACTGACCTCACCTGTAAATATGGCCTGATGGTCTTAGTTAGCTGCGTGTGTCCGTGGAAGGAAATAAGCATAGAAGTCAATAACATCTCCATGGAGACAAACGGGTGGTGGACGTTCCACCATAAAAGCTACACGGTGCACCTTTAAACGTAAACTCATAGATACACCTTTTTGATGTTTTGTGAAATTTGAATTTCCGAAAAAGTCTTGAATATAACGCATCTTGTTGTTAATGTAACTGCTTTTGCATGTGACACTCGGTTGCTATGCCGACAAGTTGCCGTGAAGGTTCTATTCATCGTTACTTGTCTGTTTTGGAGACTGGCTCTAATGAGTTGAGACTGCTGCTGTTCTGCCGCTGTGTTGGGTTACGGCCTGCGGTAGCCCTTGAGTTCAGAAAATAAACAACCAGAAGAAATTTGGCGTGTTACACCAGAATGCTCCAATATAGTCGGGCAACACTGACCAAGCACGTTGACTGTTTTCCCACCAACCAGACAGTACCCAGTTCAAACCTCTGTGAAGCGCACGCTGTCTTTATGTCTATTCTCCAATGGTCAATATCTCCAAAATAACAATTACGATAACAAATCAATTTTTTTCATCATGTTCTAAACCCGGCTATGACCTGCTGAAGAATCCTTATGTAAGTGCTCCTCAGACCCCCCTCGCAGTCTTACAATGCAATGCTCCGGGTGGCTGGTGGGTTGTGGGTTGGATTCCCCGGGGGACGCTCGGCCGCTGGGGCTGCTGATGTGATTGTGGGTGAGTGGGAGGGGCTCAGGTCAAACCTCCACACACACACACACACTGCAGCAGAACACTTTATGGCTCTTAGATGCTGCAGGCTTAATAACAATAGACACTATATCTGTGTCTTTAAAGAACAGTGACTAACTTTAAAGGTGACACATATGATTCTTTTTCTTTTTCATTAACCTAGTCTTGGGTTGATATAGCTGCTTTATACGCAACAAATCTATCTGAGACAGCTGTGAAACCTGCTATTGATACCACCATTGTTAGCTTGAACTCATTTAAAGAAAACATATTGTGCTTATGTCTGCTATACAGTTATAATCTGTGACATTATATTATAATTTGGACATTTTAAGTTGCTATGTTGATCTAAAATGACTTGATAAAAGAAACAAGTCCTCTGACATGACGCTGTTGAAATTGGGGAAGTACAGAGCAGTGGGTGTGAACCGAAATGAGGGCTGATCAGAGCAATGACGTCTCGAGTACAAGAGAATAAAGACTGCTTAAAAATGCATGAACCACTCTGAATACAACTTTGAGAGGGTAAATGAGAAGGGGAAACTGCCATAACATGGTTAAAAGCTCTGAAAAGTTCATTTTGCAGAAAAGGTCTGCTTAAAACATGCTCTGGCACAATTTGGAGAGGCCGGATTTTGGTTGTAAATGATCGGATTGTCCAACTCAAGGGAATTGATTTATTGCAAACTATGTTTATATAGGCCTAATGTAAGATTTAAAAATAAATAAATAAAAGCAAAAGATACATTTGTGTGAAAATATTGTATTTCTGGACAAATTTCACTTCATTAAAAGTGCATTATGTGGTTTCTGGTGGTGGGTCAGCCACCTGAGGCCTTCCCTGGAATGTTCCACTCTATGGCATTAAACTCTACACTGCATTTGTTCAATAGAGTTTTTTTTAAATTGTTCAAACATAACAATAACATGCATTGTTACTGTGAGATTGGTTGATGGTGATAGTTAAGTTTAAAGCCACACAGTGGAACTTTCCAAGCAAAACAATCCCCATGGAGATAATTATGTGACTCACCTCCTCCAGGAAACTTACACAATGCACCTTTAACAAAACATTCGAATAAATGCAATATAGAAAAGTGAAATGCCATACTGAGAAACATTCTATTACAAAGCGACAACATCTCCATGGAGACAAGCAGGTGGAACGTAATATCGTTTCAATAAATTCTGCAATATCTGTAATTACACTTAATCATTCTACGCAAACTGATTCTCCTCCATTGAGATTGAAGTCCAGTGATGGGACATGTGACACCCGCAGTCGCTGAGGGGTGTCGCCATGGAGACAGCAGGGGTGTTACCGTGGATGAATGGTAACATCCTCATCGCCACGGTAACTGTCATCACCCCAACGCGTTAATGTCTCTAATGGCCTCTAATTATATAGTGTTGTCTGGTTTGAATAATGTACATAGGGCTGGATGAGTGTGAAGAAGGTTAAAAACAATAGCTGCTGGATTCAAAGTTGAGATACGGTGGTAACATTTTTATATAGCGCTTTTCCACCTTCAAGACACTCAAAGCACTTTACATCAAGGAACCACTCACCCATTCACGCACACATTCATACACCAGTGTATGCGGACACGGGGGGCAAAGTGGGTTAAGTGCACCGCCAACCTGTGGTTCAGCGGATCTGACCGCTCTACCAATGATGTTTATCTCGAGAGCAGGATTTGAACCGCCGACCTTCGGATCAGCGGACACCACCGGCCGAGCCGCTGTCGCCCCGCACCCGGACGACCGAGGGATTACGCAGTCGAGACGGAGACGCATTTTAGCGATCGCAATCAGAATCAGTCTCCAAATGTGCAAGCACGAGTATATTTAAGTGTCCGTTTATTTGTACATTCTCACGTTTAAACACCAAACTATTTTATATCACTCACCTATTCATTGTTGTGTCTGTTGTGTCTGATTAATTACGTTTTAAAACTAGTTAAACGGCTACTTACCGTTTAATTTTCGCTCACAAGGAGCCAATCTGACCGATCAGAGCGAGAGCAGCTGGAGCAGAGCGAGCCAAAGCTAACGACAACTGAAGGATTTTGAGCTGAGAAAAGTTTATGATCTTGAAAATAAGCAAAAATCGCCGCAAAATATGACCTTCGTGGAAGCTATAGGCGTAGTTTGTGATTACTTCGCGCTCTGTGACAAAAATCCTTTCTGGGCAGGAGGGATTTTTTCGTTGTAGTACCAATGAGCGGCCACTAATCCAACTCGAAGCAGGTCTAAACTAGCAATACCCTATCCAGTTATTTTAATAGAGCCACGCACTTAACTCACTTCACTCCCGAGGTCTGAGTACGCGCATGTACGAATGTGTGTGTAAATGGATGGAAAAGGCGGGTAGTACTCGGTCACATTTACTTGAGCAACTTTTTAAAGAAATTGTTCTTCTAGCCACGTACTTTTACTCCTAATTGAGTAATGAGGAAGTAGTTCCCATTGTAAGTGACAAAAGCTTTATGTTGACAATATGAAATGATTTGACCGTTTGCGTTTCTTCTCCTATGATTTTGTTTGTCTCATTTCCGTGGTCTATCCTTAAAAATACCAGTTTATTTTATTTTTATTATCATGTGTTCTTTGAATTACGTTAACTTCAGATCGTAAATTAGATGTCACGTCCCGATTGTTACCGTCTAAGTTCCTCTTACTTGAGTCGTAGATTTTTAGTCTTTCTTTGAAGTAACCTCACCCTTACTTGAATACAATTTTTGGGTACTCCGCCCACCCCTGTTTCCATGACAACCGCGCAGGCAAATTAGCCGAGGGAGTCACTGGACGGTCATTGACAAAAATAAACCTATGGAACTGATGACATTGTTTTAAAGGGTCTCGAGACAGAGGCTTATAGCGCCTTAGAAATAAATGTTATATTGCATTGAGTCCCAGTGCTCATAAAGAGACAGAGGAGGCAGCGCTCAAACATGTGGCTGTCGTCTGAGGCGTGCAACAGTGAACGCGTTTATATCGTCACAGTTAAAGGCGACGTACCGAATTTTCGCCGTCTTAAAAGGTGAAAAACGGAAACTAGTTCATTTTAAACGGTTTGCAGCAATCCCAGTTATTCCTCACTTACCTTATGCCTTCAGAGCATATAATTAGCTCCAGATGGTTAATTAACTCAAGAGCTGCTTATAATATATCTGTAATAGGGTTGTAAAAAGTATTGAAAAACAGATTTAAAAAAAGCTATACTAAAGCTAGCATCGAAAGATTCTAGATTTGTAGCTTTTGAACAAGTATCGATACTAAAAAAGTCACATTCACAAGACAAAAATGAACCTTTCCTGAATAGCTTTAGAATGAAATTGGTTTAACTGTATCAGAACAAGTCTAACAAGTCTAAGACCACATAGTACACGCTCATGGACCACTATGGAACCTACCTGGACGACTGAGGGATTACACAGATATAAAACCACGTGGGAATATAAAAGAAAGTACTATGAATTCACATTTCATTGTCTAAATAAAGAGCGTTTTTATTATCATCGTGGTATCGGAATTGGTACTGGGCATCGCATAAATTCCATAGCACTGAAATGAAGTTTCAGTATCGTGACAACACTCGCTGGTACCGGGGCAAAATAAATTTAGCTCTAATACGTGGAAAAAAATCAGGTACAGCTCCTTAAACACTGCAAAAACACCTTTAAAAGGACCTATACTCTGAATTATTCTCAAACAAGGACGGAGATCTGAAGCACTCTCGCGCTCTCATAATATAAACATGTTTTCTTGTCGCTGCAGGGACACGCTGACAAAGTGCTCTTCTTCAGGTCAATACCTCAGACACGTGAAGTGGTCATATGCGGCAAACATATGAGCAATAATAATACCAATACAATAGTGTCCATGGACAGGGGACATATAAGAGAGTGAACCTATAAACAGCTGAATAAAATAACCGTGCTCGCTACTCGTACTTGTATTCGGATCTGATACATGAGCGTATTATGTGTGATCACTAATACAAGTGTGTGCCCACTAAGGCTAAGAACTATACCATTATCGTGTTCATGGTTTGAGCTGTTTCTGTTGAAAAATCTTTATCAAAATCGGTCTGAAACTCTGAAGACCTCAAAATCTGTGCGGAATACTTTTACTTTTTACTCCTTAAGTACATTCGTAAACTGGCGCTTTAATACTTTTAATTGAGTAGATTTATTTTACTTTTACTTGAGTATTTGTTTGCTCTGCACTGGTCTTTGAAAGTTTTGAAAAGCGCTTATAAAATAACTTAGTAATGTTAAAAATGGAACTAAACATTTTAAACAGTTCAAAGACAGTAAAATCAGGTACAACATTTTTAACAATCTAAACCTCCTAAACCTCCTAACGCCTTAATTAAGTCGTTACTAAGCCTAAATCATCCTTAATAAACTATTTTATCATTATTAATTAAGTCTTTGTTCATGTTTATTAAAGAGGGGGTGGTAGACTCACAAAATCAACTTTTTGGAGCTTTCTACCGTGTTATAATGTTGCTTCATCAAAAACATATCTGAAGTGCTTTTAGATCTCATCCATGTATGTTTGAGTAATCTTGCAATCTCGCCCTAATTGAATCCTCCTTGTGGTTAGCAGCCTGTACAAGACTCCGCCCACAAATGAGCTGGTAAATATTTATTCATACAAAAGCAAATAAAACTTAACAGTATTTGTATTGTAGTATTTGTCAGGAATAGAAAAATATTAAATCAAATAAAGTGGGGAAGTATGAGCAGGAGGGACCAGGTGCTGAAGTGCAGCTAAAGTGATGCTTAGAAGAGAAAGCACATGAAAGACCAGACCAGGACCAGACCAGAACCAGACTAGAACCAGACTAACCAGACTGCAGGAACAGACCAGAACCAGACTAGGACCAGACCAGGACCAGACTAGAACCAGACTAGGACCAGAAAATCTGCGCTGCACACAAAAAATAAAATCAATCCTTAATAAAATAAACACATAATTTATTTTGCACCATTTTCCACTCAGGTGGACAGGTGACTGGTGGTCAGTCACCTGTCACTCACCTGATATGATGCGGTTCACGTATTCATGTATTCACGTAGCTTACTAACGTCACCGATAGCGTCTGCCACCGGTGTTTATGCTAGCAAAACGGCGTGGCTACGGTGGAGATAAACAGCACGAATGAGGCAAAGTGCTGCTAGCTAACCCTTCAGAATAATGGCGAACGGGCAGCGGCACTGACCATGACAAAATAAAAAAGAAATGTGGTTCTTTTAGGATGGAATGGCTGTCGGAGTACGTACAAACGGAAGAAAAAAATGAGAAACTGGGTGAGATTTTTTCTTTTTCGAGCGAGAAAGGTCTGCTCTGCAAACATGTTGCGAAGCCAAAGTAGCAAGTGAGTTTTCGGAGGGAAATGTATGGACAGAATGGAAGATGGACTACCGCAAACATCACATTAAGAGCAAAAGTCATTTGAATGCGGTTCAAATTATACGAAGACGCAAGATGGGAATGGGGATGGGTACATTATTGGAGAAGAGTGCCAAGGGCTGAAAGAAGGGGATCGAGCTGTCACTCGTGAAGCAGTCCAACCCTTAGCAAGTTAAAGTTCTCATCAACAATATTCTTCTAGCCATCAAAATGAATGTATAAATGCTGTTGGTTCAACAAATTCACGATCACATGGCGAAGTATGTGAGTATACCACAAAGCTGGCGAAGCAAAAATTATGCTTTTGAATTTATAAATTCAATCAATGAGATGGTGCAGCATGAGATTATGTCCAGTATTAAAAATGCACCTTGGCACACCCTGATAGTAGATGAGAGCACAGACATAGCAGTGCACAAAATGCTAGTCATGTAAATTAAATACAAGGAGGAAAATAATACAAACTTTAAAACCGTGTTTGGCGGCATCGTCCAGCTGACAGAATGCACAAGCGGAAAATACCACATCTGACTGAACAACACTGTGTGGCCCACAGAGAGGATTTGGGCACTGATGATGCGTGGAAAGATGTACCTTTGATGTGTGATGTTGAAACTCTTCTTAGAACAGTATATTCCACTTTCTCTAGATCCACTGTAAAGAGGGGAAAATTGTCATTCAGGCCTCTGAACGAAGTGCGGTGGCTGTCACGACACCAAGCTGTCAATGCTGTTCTGAGGAACTACACTGTGCTGGAAGAATACTGCAAGACAGAATCCAGTGATAACAGAGATCCAGTGGCAAATTACTGCTACAAAAAGCTGATTGATTCAAAATTCAAGGTTACTCTCACTGCTCTGGGATGTTTTGGTTGAGCTGGCACAACTCTGTCTTGCTTTCCAAAGACAGACTGTGATGGAAGGGCACTGCTTTGCAAGAGCAAAGATCGAGAAGTTGCGTTCCCAATACCTGAGGGATGAGAAGAACATTCAGTGGAGTGACCATGTCAAAGAGGCAATGAAGACCTCTTCAGCTGATGTCAGTTTTATTCGTAAGCTCTGTGATCACTTGGATGCTCGTTTTCCAGGGGATGAATTAAAGGCATCTGCATTTGACATTGAGGCATTGAGCTCAGACATTTGTTTTGAATATGGATCAGCAGACATTGCAACACTGGCAAAAAAGTATGAGGCCATTTTCCACCACCCACATTCTGTGGAGGACATTAACAGTGAATATGCTGAATTCAAGTACATAATGAGGCAAAAACTTAAACAAGGGTCAATCTGCACATTTTCAGATATGATGGCAGCCACACTTAAATGTGAGGAGCTAAAGAAGATCTCCCAGCTTGTGGATATTTGTGCTACATTTCAAGCATCCAGTGCAGACTGTGAAAGAGGCTTCAGTTTGATGAATCGCATCAAAACAGCATCCAGAAACCGTCTTGAAGTAGAACATTTGGATCAGCTGATGCGCATAAAGACAAAGCTAGAAGCAGGCGGGGCCATCATCTTGGATAAGGCGTACAACTACTGGAGAAGTGAGAAGGACAGAAGGAAAAAATAAGATGACATTTAAATTCTCAGTTTGTGATTATTCTTGTGTCATTTTATTATTAATTTGAATTTATTAAGGATAATAACCATTAAATGTTTTTACTTTGAGTAGTAGAAATGCTAATTAAAACTATAATTATATATTTTACAGACACAGTTGATGTAATTTTCACTGTATCACATGTGCGCTACAGCAAACATCATTGTGCTAAATGTGAAGATTATATAATGTGAACAAAACTGTCTCTCTTAAAGATGAACATGTCTCAATTCCTCCAGAGCAAGAGCCCCACCCTAACCACAGAAGGGGGATCCTCAGTCACATCCACTGTGAAAGAAGCAGACCTATAAACCTAGACAAAGTGTTCCACCACTACAGGAAAAAAGGTGAAATTTAAGTTAAATTAACAAATATTAGGTGCTTCACTCATTGATTCTGCAGAAATCTGTGATGTTTTTTACACTCCCCTGTGATATTTTTTTTTCCCTTTCTTTTTTCCTCGTAAGCAGCCTTATTTATTTTTGGGACAGACCGTGCATGTACCTGATTGGCTAATCCACCTAGAAAAATATCAAATCAAATAAAGTAGATGGGGAAGTATGAACAGGGGGGACCAGGTGCTGAAGTGCAGCTAAAGTGATGCTTAGAAGAGAAAGCACATGAAAGACTGTGAAAGACCAGACCAAGACCAGACCAGGACCTGACCAGGATCAGACTAGAACCAGACTAGAACCAG
>KN483079.1:0-18153 GCA_000787095.1 Periophthalmodon schlosseri | reverse complement strand
TTTGTTTTTTTAAGATTACTTTTTTTTTTTTTTTTTTTTACATGGTTTAATCAGCTGTTGTTGTTAAAGATTCTGATTTATGTTCCATTTTCCAGGGCTATGCAGTTTTGACACATGTGAGTTCTCTGTTTCTTTAACTAAGCGTTGGCTTGTTTTTGCACTAACAGAGGGAAGGGGCCGTGGGGGTGATGGGATTTTGGGTTTGGGTTTTGTAAAAAATGAACTGAATCGCTTCATTTAACCCATCGCGAACGCTATGTTTGCGAACAACGTTTGAAAATATATATATAACAAAACAAGAATAAATATATACTGCTAAAAGACGCAATACTGTGGAAATGACTCTTGTAGCTTTAATCCATGTTCTAACGCTGTTTCCTCCTCAAAAACACACCTGGAGCTGTGTTTTGTTTCATTCACACATGTTTGAGTAACACTTTATTATTAGTCTGTCTAATCTCCAAAGGCTCAAAATGCTCCGTTCCACCTTGTGATGTCATGAAGTGGTAGTTTTCAAGTTAACAGCTCCTTTTACCTTTAGTTCAGTAGAGATTGGAAATTCTGGGGCTGAAATGATCCAGATGATTCTAGTGAAGGTGTGTGGAGTTTAAAAACACAGTGGAGCACTTCCTGTATTACCACATGATGACATCACAAGGTGGAACAGAGTGTTTTCAGTTTGAGAGAAGAACTCAGCCTAAATCTGCAGGGTTTGTGTGTTAAACATGTGTGAAACAAAACACAACTCCAGGTCTGTTTGAGACGAGGAAACAACATTAGAACAGATCAGAGAATAGTGTGACATGGGCCCTTTAACACAGTGTAATGTGGGCCCTTTAACACAGTGTAATGTGGGCCCTTTAACACAGTGTAATGTGGGCCCTTTAACACAGTGTAATGTGGGCCCTTTAACACAGTGTAATGTGGGCCCTTTAACACAGTGTAATGTGGGCCCTTTAACACAGTGTAATGTGGGCCCTTTAACACAGTGTAATGTGGGCCCTTTAACACAGTGTAATGTGGGCCCTTTAACACAGTGTAATGTGGGCCCTTTAACACAGTGTAATGTGGGCCCTTTAACACAGTGTAATGTGGGCCCTTTAACACAGTGTAATGTGGGCCCTTTAACACAGTGTAATGTGGGCCCTTTAACACAGTGTAATGTGGGCCCTTTAACACAGTGTAATGTGGGCCCTTTAACACAGTGTAATGTGGGCCCTTTAACACAGTGTAATGTGGGCCCTTTAACACAGTGTAATGTGGGCCCTTTAACACAGTGTAATGTGGGCCCTTTAACACAGTGTAATGTGGGCCCTTTAACACAGTGTAATGTGGGCCCTTTAACACAGTGTAATGTCCTCTGCAGAAAACTAAATCTCTTCTCTCCATTGGTTCTTAACACAGTTTGTATAAAAGCTGCTATAATCTGAAAACCATGTGATTTGTGTATTTCTTCAGCAGTTAATTGTTCCCTCGTATCTCAAAAATCAGCGCTCCGGGTTGTGTTTAAAATGTAAATTTGTCCAAACTTGTTCCGCTCTGGCGCCTCGGCTGCGTGCGGCGCTCTGCCTTTACCTTTACCACACCTGAGTGCGGGACAGAATGTGATGTGTGTTTTCTGGGGAGGGGGGTTCTGGGTACGGTTGAACTCTTCTTCTGCTTTTGCTTCGGGGCGATCACTAACCCGCCTGTGTGTCGTGGTGTCGTTTCGCCTGCTGCGTCTGAGTGAGTTTACAGGGCTCCTGCGTGAACGGGCCTGCGAAGAATGTGCTCGGAATGTGGAGGATACAGTTTTCTGTTTGTGTCGTGTGATTGGGCAATGCTAATGCTAATGCTAACGATAACCTGGGGCCAGTCTTTTGATTTACACCTTCTAATTTATGTCTGACTGCTCACAGTTTCTGAACACGTCTGCAGTGGTGGAACGTCACAAAGTAAAAGTATTAAAGTACTGAAGTAAAGTACAGATACCTAACAATTAAGTAAAATAGATTTTATAGTGTATATTTTTTACTTTTACCCCACTACATTTTTGATCCAAACTGAAAAGTAAAAGTATTTTTATTATTGGGCCTGGGGTGGGGGCTCCACAGCTCAGCGCCTGGGGGCCGGGCCTTTCCCCCCCGTCCCACCGCCTGCGGGAGGATCCGTGAGGGCCGGTGCAGACCCGTCCCACCGCCTGCGGGAGGATCCGTGAGGGGCCGGTGCAGAGATCTGGGCGGCGGTCGAAGGCGGGGCCTCGACGACCGGATCTCCGGACATGGAGATTGGCTCTGGGGACATGGAACGTCACCTCGCCGGGGGGAGGAGCTTGAGCTTATGCGGGAGGTTGAGTGTTACCGACTAGATATAGTTGGCCTCACCTCCACACACAGCTTGGGCTCTAGAACCCAACTCCTTGAGAGGGGCTGGACCCTCCATTTCTCTTGCCCGCGGGAAGAGACGAGCTGGTGTGGGCATCCCCGCGACGCAAGTCATTTTGACGCGCGTCCAGGGCGTCCGTTGCGGTCTGCGAGTGTTTTCCCGGTCTTTTTGTGAACGATGGCGGACCAGCTCCACTGAATAAATACATAAACTCATCAGCTACAAACAAGCGGCAACTGTAAATTAATTATGCACCGGCCTAAAGGCAAATATTTTACGGCTCCAAAGTTGTGATAACTCACCAGACACACCTCCTCACTGATCATCCTCCAGGCGAGGTCCTTCTTGTCCCGGTCGCTATACTCGGCCAACGCCACATCATAAAGTAGTGGTGCTGGCAAACAGCGACAACAAGACTGTCCTCCATTTTCTAGCAGGTTTGTAGCCCCCCCGGTCCGAATAATGACATCTCTACGTCACTGTAGAGTAGTCTCTGATTGGTTGACGCTGCGCGTCGACTCCAAAAAGTTCAGCTTTTTCAACTCTGGCGTCTGACACTTGAGCGTCCGACGCCTGAACGCTCAAGACGCGCCATGTCAACGCCAGATTCACGCCGCTCTGACGTTGAAAACGTGCCGCAAAAACACAAGGCCAAGACGCGCGTCCACCATAGACGCCCGGTGTGAAAGCACCATTAGAGATAGGGTGAGGAGCTCGGTCACACGGGAGGAGCTCGGAGTAGAGCCGCTGCTCCTCCACGTCGAGAGGAGCAGCTGAGGTGGCTCAGGCATCTGTTCAGGATGCCTCCTGGATACCTCCCTAGGGAGGTGTTCTGGGCATGTTCCACCGGGAGGAGGCCCGGGGAGGGACTATGTCTCTCTGGCCTGGGAACGCCTTGGGGTCCCGCTGGAGGAAGTGTCTGGGGTGAGGGGGGTGTGGGAGTCCCTGTTTAGACTGCTACCCCCACGATCCGGCCCTGGATAAGTGGAAGAAAATGGATGGATGGATACTTTAATACTTTTAAGTACATTTTTTCATGTGATACTTTTACTTTTACTTGAGTACTTTTTTGCTCCAGTATCTGTACTTTTACTTAAGTAACAGAATCGAGTCCTTCTTCCACCACTGCACATTTGCACAAACCTGTTTAGCAGCGTTGGCTCTGAACCATGGTGTATTTATCTACTTTACTTATGATGTTCTGTTTTAGGGAGAACTGGAGAAACAGCTGCTACAGGCTAACCCCATCCTGGAGGCCTTCGGCAACGCTAAGACCGTCAAGAACGACAACTCTTCACGATTTGTAAGATTTCTGCTGTTTATAAATGTATTCAGCCGACTCAAAACGGTTTGGAGCTCAACACTGACCGTTCGCTCAGGCTCCGGACGTACGGTTTTCATTCATTTTACCCATAGACTTTTCAAAAAAATTCAAATGTTAAGAGCTCAAAGGCATCGCGGAGGCTAACCAGCTACGTGCTAACCAGCTACGTGCTAACCAGCTACCTGCATATCCAGCTACCTGCATATCCAGCTACCTGCATATCCAGCTACCTGCGAACTAATCTCCATAACGTGGTTGTTTTAAGTCCAAAAAGGCCGTTTAAAATGCAAGATTCTGTGAAATGTTTTAATAAGTTTGTGGTTTATAAAGTTTCAGAAACAGATTTTAAATAAAACTATAGCTTGTTGCCATTAGTTACCACGTAGCTGATTATCCCTGAGCAGCTTTCCAACTTTTAATATAAATTTTTTTCAGAAAGTCGATGAGAAAAATGAATGAGAAATATAGTCCTGGATCCACAGGTTGAGCGTCACTGCTGACCTCCATTCAGCTGGTTCTAATCAGAGGGACAGTCAGCCATTTCCGGAGTGATGTAATGTCTGTTTTAGACTCTTTTTGCCGAGTCACGCTAAAATCAATAAATCCAGACAGATCAGGCAGTGGACTGGGAGCTGCGGGTGGGTCAGGGGTCAGAGGTCAGGGGGTTAGGGTCAGACAGTGGACAGGGAGCTTCGGGTGGACGTCACTGACAACATGTTAAACACTACACAAATAAATTGAATACTTCACCCGAGGCACTTCTGTGTTTAGAAAGAGACGTTTTTGTGTGTCAATGCTAATGCTAATGCTAATGCTAATGCTAATGCTAATGCTGCCTTCTATCAAAATGTTAAATGTAACATAACAACAGAGTTAAATTTGTTGTCAGGACGACCCAATTATTTTTAGGAGTAGATTATTTCAGGCAGTGGCGTTATTTAAATATTTATTAGGCCGAAATTAGCATTAGCATTAGCCCCGACACACAGACGTACCTATTGTAGAACTGCACAACTAAATGTATTTATTCATTTATAGGGAAAATTCATCCGGATCAACTTCGACGTCAACGGTTACATCGTTGGAGCCAACATCGAGACTTGTATCCTCGTCGAGTGGCGCTGTTTTTCCTAATGTGTCTTTTTTCCCTGAATTTGCTGTTGATCCTTGACTGAGTTGTTGTAGATTTGCTGGAGAAGTCTCGGGCCACGAGACAAGCCAAAGAAGAACGGACCTTCCACGTTTTCTATTACATGCTGACGGGCGCCGGCGAGAAGCTGCGCTGTGAGTGACCTGCAGACGCTCAGACGGGACGTTTACTTTAACTTATTAAAACACACGACCGGTCAAACGTCTGGACACACTCAGTCTATGTTTTAGTCTTTTTTTTTTTTTTTTTACTACTTTCTACATTTTATTTACACACAGAAGGCATCAAATATATGAAGTAAGATATATGGAGTTATGTAGTAAAGAATAAAAGTTAAATATCTCTGCTAAATATTTTTTGACAAAGCAAAGGGTGGCAACTTTGAGGATTTGAAAATAAAATAAAATATAAAAAAATATCGCATTTACTACCTTTTAAATGGTAAATAGTCACAATTTTATATGGCGCTTTTCTGGGGGCGAGGTGGGTTAAGTGTCTTGCCCAGGGACACAACGGCAGCACTCATCTGTGGGAGCTGGAATTGCGCCGCCAACCTGTGGGTCAGTGGATCTGACCGTTCTACCAATGATGTTTATGTCAAGAGCGGGATTTGAACTGCAAACCTTCGGATCAGTGGACAAACGCTCCAAACAAACTGAGCCACTGACGCAGCTAAAAATAAAATGAAATAATAAACTTTGTGTAAAAAGAAAAAAAACAAAACAAAAATACCGTTATGAGACTTTCTGGCTCAACTACGACCAGGAAACTTCTTATTACATCAGTTTATGTCCAACCAGGATATCGACTGAACCGATATCTGGAAGCCGATATCTGATCCAGCAAATTTTTCAGTATCGACGCTGATATCAGACACCAGCATCACATCAGTGCCTCTCTAGAAATATTTAGCAGAGTTATTTAACTTTTTATCTTTACTACATAATTCCATATATCTTACTTCACATATTTGATGTCTTCTGTGTGTTTATAAAATGTAGATGGTAGTGAAAATAATGAGAGGGTTTGTCCAAACTTCTGACTGGTGGCTTCCGGCTCCGTCCCCTCGTCCCCTCGGCTCCAATTCACTTTACATTGAAAAACTGTCCCCTCTGTACCTGCTGCTGTCAGACTCGTCGTTTTGGTCTGTGGGTGAATATAAAGAGTTCAGTAGGAAAAAACGCATATCTCCGTTTTGAAAAATTGCCAAAAAGTGTTTTTTATTTTTGTTCCCATCTTTTACAGATTTTGGCTAAGATAATAATGTAAAATGGATTTTACCAAGAAGCGACGGAATAATATTTTGTTAGCAGTAAAACACATTTGGCTTTTGGAAACATTACTATGCTGAGAGTAAACCACAAGCCTCTGACTTTTTCAGATATCTGTGTCCGTCCAGGTCTGATCCATCGCAAAAGAAAAAATTTAATCTGTCAACTGGACAAAACGTTGTAGGAGTGAAGACGTTTGGCTGCTCGTCCAAGCCGCTTCTTCAGCTGTGGTCAGATCACTGCTGGACACTGCCTTATATCTGTCTGAAGGGAGGAGCTAACTACACTGAAGCTAACACCTGTTTACAGTTTCTGTTTGTTGGCTCGGTCTGTTGAGCTACACTAAGCGTGCACTGTGCCCGAGTCGTACTTGGGAAGGACAATCCTTCCTTGAACAGGACTGGGGGCCTCAGACATCATCTCTCCTCCATCTATAACTCCATCCTCAGACCCAAGAAAACAACATCATCTCTCCTCCATCTATAACTCCATCCTCAGACCCAAAGAAAACAAAGAGAACAATAGGGCTAGCCAGGATGCTAATAGGTGTGAAATCACTCGTTAGTGGCCTGAATGACTGTGCTAAGTAGGACTCAGGCACAGCGCACACTTATGGTAGCACAAACAGAAACTGTAAACAATAGTTGTTTTCAGTTTCAGTGTAGTTAGCTCCTCCCTTCAGACAGATATAAGGCAGTGTCCAGCAGTGATCTGACCACAACTGAAGAAGCGGCTTGGACGAGCAGCCAAACGTCTTCACTCTATGTTTTGTCCAGTTGACAGATTTTATTTTTACTTTTTCAAACGGCACTTACCTGTTTTTGCAAATGACCTCCTTGTATACAGACCCTCTCTTATATATTGTCTTTTATGTTCTCGTTCTTCAGCTGAACTGTGCCTTGAGGATTACAGCAAGTACCGCTTCCTGTCCAACGGCAACATGACCATCCCGGGCCAACAGGATAAGGACATGTTCACCGAGACCATGGAGGCCTTTGAGATCATGGGCATCCCGCAGGAGGAGAGCATCGGTGACCGTTTCAGCACCACCTTACGACCTCACGAACTTCCATTTCGTATTTTTCCTGGTTTAATAACGTGGTCGGTTGGTTTGCGTTTTGTTTGCAGGTTTGTTGAGGGTCGTGTCGGCGGTTCTGCAGCTCGGCAACATGACCTTCAAGAAGGAGCGGAACTCGGATCAGGCCTCCATGCCCGACGACACTGGTACACGCTTCAGTTCAAGTTTATTTCTACAGCACATTTGAAACAACTTGAGCTGACCAAAGGGGTTCACATAAAAGTCAACAAAAAACACAAATACAGATCACACGAAACACAGGAACAGAGCAAGAAAACACCAAGATGTCCTGTTTAGCGAGTGTTAAATGCCACAAAGAAGAGGCGGGTCTAGTGTTAAATGCCAGGGAGAAGAGGTGGGTTTAGAGTGACCCAAAATCAGGCTAGTCTTAATAACGTTCTGTTTAGCGAGTGTTAAATGCCACAAAAAAGAGGCGCAACAACACAGAATGAGAGGGTGTGTCCAGACGTTTCTGGGTTTAGAGTGACCCAAAATCAGGCTAGTCTTAATAACGTTAACATAATTCCATATTTCTTACTTCATATATTTGATGAATTCTGTTTGTATATAAAATGTAGAAAGTAGTAAAAATATAGGAAAACAACACAGAATGAGAGGGCGTGTCCAGACGTTTGACTGGCAGTTTGCATTTACATTACAACATAAACCTTTGGCTCAAACTTGTTTTTACTCCTGTGTTTAAACTTCTGTGTTTAAACTTCTGTGTTTAAACGTCTGTGTTTAAACTTCTGTGTTTAAACGTCTGTGTTTAAACTTCTGTGTTTAAACGTCTGTGTTTAAACTTCTGTGTTTAAACGTCTGTGTTTAAACTTCTGTGTTTAAACGTCTGTGTTTAAACTTCTGTGTTTAAACGTCTGTGTTTAAACTTCTGTGTTTAAACGTCTGTGTTTAAACTTCTGTGTTTAAACGTCTGTGTTTAACTCCTGTGTTTTAACTCCTGTGTTTTAACTCCTGTGTTTTAACTCCTGTGTTTTTACTCCTGTGTTTTTACCCCTGTGTTTTACTCCTGTGTTTAACTCCTGTGTTTTAACTCCTGTCTTTTTACTCCTGTGTTTCTCTGCAGCTGCTCAGAAAGTGTGCCATCTGCTGGGCATTAATGTGACCGACTTCACTCGAGCGATTCTTTCTCCACGAATCAAGGTCTGACCCAGGATCATAAGTGATATAATTATACAGAGGTGTAACGTAACGAAGTAAAAGTAGAAAAAATACTGTATTTAAGTAAAGTACAGATACCTAAAATGTTTACTTAAGTACATTTTAAAGTGGATACTTTTTACTTTTACTTCACTACACTTTACTTTACTCTTAAAGTACCCGTTTAAAAATGTACTTAAACACTTTTACTTAAGTAGTATTTGTTATTGTCTGAGACCTGCAGAAAAGGCTGAGGGTTTATTTTTAACATGTTCATAGTTTAAACAAAATTAAAATATACAAAGAAATACCGTTAGTATAAAACTATTGATTCAGTTCTTTAAGTACATTTTTAAACGGGTACTTTAATACTTTTACTTGAGTAGATTTTTTTCATGTGATACTTTTACTATTACTTGAGATTGTTTGCTGTTGTTTAAGTACGTTTTTAAACGGGTACTTTAATACTTTTACTTGAGTAGATTTTTTTCATGTGATACTTTTACTATTACTTGAGTATTGTTTGCTCCAGTATCTGTACTTTTACTATACTTTTACTTAAGTAACAGAATTAAGTTTCTGTTGAACAAAATTCATCACAAATCTTTATTAAAATCACTACATTTGAAGCTTTATTAGACCTCAAAACCTGCACGAAATACTTTTACTTTTTACTCTTTAAGTACATTTTTATTCAGATACTTTAATACTTTTACTTAAGTAGATTTTTTTCATGCGATACTTTTACTTTTACTCGAGTATTTCTTTGCATCTGTACTTTCACTTAAGTAACAAGACCGAGTACTTCTTCCACCGCTCACATTACGACATTTTTACTTCCCGTCTGACTTGCTCTTGCCGTTACCGTGACAACGCTCCGTGCACCCCGCACTTGGGCTCAGGTCGGCAGAGACTACGTGCAGAAGGCCCAGACTCAGGAGCAGGCGGAGTTCGCCGTGGAGGCTCTGGCCAAAGCGTCGTACGAGAGGATGTTTCGGTGGTTAGTGATGAGGATCAACAAAGCCCTGGACAAAACCAAACGGCAGGGAGCGTCCTTCATCGGCATCCTGGACATCGCCGGGTTCGAGATCTTTGAGGTACAATTAGTGCGTTAATGCTGCGTAACGCCGTTTTTACAGTTTATGTTCAAATCCTCAAAGTAGCCGCCCCTTGATTTGTCGAAAAATATCTAGTAGAGTTATTTAAAGGGCCCATATTACCTGTTTTCTGGATCTGTTCTAATGTCGTTTCCTCGTCTCAAACAGACCTGGAGTTGTGTTTTGTTTCATTCGCACATGTTTAACACACAAACCCTGCAGATTTAGGCTGAGAAAACACTCTGTTCCACCTTGTGATGTCATCATGTGGTAATACAGGAAGCGCTCCACTGTATTTTTAAACTCCACACCCCACTAGAATCATTTGGATCATTTTAGACCTGGAATTGTCAATCTCTACTGAACTAAAGGTAAAAGGTAACGTGAAAACTACCGCTTCATGACGTCACAAGGTGGAACGGAACATTTTGAGCTTTGGAGATGTAGACAGACTAATAATAAAGAGTTACTCAAGCATGTGAATGAAACAAACCACAACTCCAGGTGTGTTTTTGAGGAGGAAACAGCGTTAGAACATGACTTAAAGCTCGTAAGAGTCCATTTTGCGTAATACTTTTTGTCTTTATTACATAATTCCTTATATCTTACTTCATATATTTCATGTCTTCTGTGTGTAAATAAAATGTAGAAAGTACTAAAAATAAAGTGGATAAAAGCATAGAACGAGAGGATGTGTCCAAACATTTGACCTATAGTGTATATTAAATAAATGAACTAACACTTTTGCTCTTTGTCGTCAGTTGAACTCGTTCGAGCAGCTGTGCATCAACTACACCAATGAGAAGCTCCAGCAGCTGTTCAACCACACCATGTTTGTGCTGGAGCAGGAGGAGTACCAGCGGGAGGGCATCCAGTGGAACTTCATCGACTTCGGACTCGACCTCCAGCCCTGCATCGACCTCATCGAGAAACCGGTAATCTGCCGTCTGTCTGTGTCACGCGCGGAACACGTCACATCATCAAATCAAACTTTTGAACACGCACAGGCTAAAACACTCACAGGCTAAAACACTCACAGGCTAAAACACTCACAGGCTAAAACACTCACAGGCTAAAACACTCACAGGCTAAAACACTCACAGGCTAAAACACTCACAGGCTAAAACACTCACAGGCTAAAACACTCACAGGCTAAAACACTCACAGGCTAAAACACTCACAGGCTAAAACACTCACAGGCTAAAACACTCACAGGCTAAAACACTCACAGGCTAAAACACTCACAGGCTAAAACACTCACAGGCTAAAACACTCACAGGCTAAAACACTCACAGGCTAAAACACTCACAGGCTAAAACACTCACAGGCTAAAACACTCACAGGCTAAAACACGCTAAAACACTCACGCACTAAAACACTCACGTGTTGAAACTCTCACATGCTAACACACTCACGCGCTAAAGCGCTCACGCGCTAACGCGCTCACGCGCTCACGCGCTAACGCGCTCACGCGCTAACGCGCTCACGCGCTAACGCGCTCACGCTCTAACGCGCTCACGCGCTAAAACACTCACGTGTTGAAACTCTCACATGCTAACACACTCACGCGCTGAAACACTCATGCGCTAAAACACTCACATGCTAAAACACACACAGTCACAAATGCACAAACGCTCTCACGCTCACACACACACCGTAAAACACACACCATAAAACACACGCAGTCACACACAAACGCTCACTCACGCTCACACACCGTAAAACACGCACACACGCTCAAACAGTCTGCGTTTGTCCTTATTTGGGCGTCCGCAGACTGGTGTTGTGTAAGAGTTCTGGAGAAAGCAGCTGTGAGCGCAGGTCTGGACGTGTTTTGTACGTGTGATGATGATGAGTAGGTGTCTTGTCTCCGAAGGCCGGGCCCCCGGGCGTCTTGGCCCTGCTCGATGAGGAGTGCTGGTTCCCCAAAGCCACGGACAAGAGCTTTGTGGAGAAGCTGGTGCAAGAGCAGGGAACGCACCCCAAGTTTCAGAAACCCAAGAAACTCAAAGACGACTCCGACTTCTGCATCATACACTACGCCGGAAAGGTCGTGGTCTTTGTGAACTAAGACAGTTTTCACAGAACAGAACGTGAACCTTCCCTGACCCTGAGCGTTTTGTGCCGCAGGTCGACTATAAGGCGGACGAGTGGCTGATGAAAAACATGGATCCGCTGAATGAGTGCGTGGCCACTTTGCTCAACCAGTCCACTGACAAATTCACGTCGGACCTGTGGAGAGATAGTAAGAGTTCGACTGGCTCAATGCGCAGCGGCGCCCCCAACCTCACTGTTAGCGTCACTACTTCCTGTCCAGTTTTATCTCTGAGGCTTTTGCCGAGTCACGCTAACATGAATAAATAAAGATCAGGCAGTGGACAGGGAGCTGTGGGTGGGTTAGAGGTCAGAGGTCAGGGGTTTAGGGTCAGACAGTGGACAGGGAGCTGCAGGTGGGTCAGGGGTTTAGGGTCAGACAGTGGACAGGGAGCTGCAGGTGGGTCAGGGGTTTAGGGTCAGACAGTGGACAGGGAGCTGCGGGTGGATGTCACTGACAACATGTTGAACACTACACAAATAAAATGAATAAATCACCCGATGACACTTCTGTGTTTAGAGAGCTTTTTGTGTCTCAGTGCTAATGCTAACGCTAATTTTGAGGCATAATAAATATTAAAACACAAACTGAAATATTCTACATTTAAAAATAACTGGGTAGTCTTTATTTTAATTAATTTGAATTTGAATAGGTTGTTTTATTTAATGTTTTTTCCGATTTTAATAAAAGTGACTGTTAGCTTTGAGACACAGTGAGCTAGCTAGCGTGCTCATGTACACAGAGCCTATTAAAATGTTCTGATTCACACATGATTCATTTAATAAAGATTTAAAAAACGATTCTGATTTTATTTTACGTTTGTAAAGCATCTCTGAGTGTCCAGAGAAGCGTTATATAAGTCAGATGTGTTAGTGTTGGTGTAGTAGTAGTAGTGGCAGTAGTAGCAGTATTGTTGGTAGTAGTATTATTCTTATTCATATTTTGTCTCCCGCTCACAGTGGACCGTATCGTGGGCCTGGATAAGGTGGCAGGGATGTCCGATTCGATGCACGGCGCGTTCAAAACCCGCAAAGGCATGTTCCGCACCGTGGGCCAGCTGTACAAGGAGCAGCTGAGTAACCTCATGGCAACACTGAGGAACACCAACCCCAACTTCGTCCGCTGCATCATCCCCAACCACGAGAAAAAAGTAACGTTTCCGAACGAGTTTACAGACTGAAACTTTTGCTAAACCGTTGGGCTTTGGACGGTGACTCATGTGTGTTGGTCTTCAGGCCGGTAAACTGGACCCTCACCTGGTTCTGGACCAGCTGCGCTGTAATGGAGTCCTGGAGGGCATCCGGATCTGCAGGCAGGGCTTCCCCAATCGCATCGTCTTCCAGGAGTTCAGACAGAGGTAACGAGGGGAAAACGAAATTCTGCCCTTTAGACCTGTCGCGATAAGAAATTTTGAAGTGCGATATATTGTTGAAGTGAATACAGGGGATAATATTAAAACCAAACCATAAAACCCCCAAAAAGTATTCTTCATATGAGTTGCAATAAATAAATAATAGAATGCAACACTTTAAGTAGTTATTTTGTACACATAATGAGTGAAAAAAAATAATAGAGCTAGCCAGGAGCTAACAGGTTGTGAAATCACTCATTAGGGGCTTGAATGACTCTGCTAAGTATGACTCAGGCACAGTGCACACTTACGGTAGCACAATAAACCGAGCCAACAAACAAAAACTGTAAACAACAGGTGTGTTAGCTTCAGCGTCGTTAGCTCCTCCCTTCAGACAGATATAAGGCAGTGTCCGGCAGTGATCTGACCACAGCTGAAGAAGCGGCTTTGGACGAGCAGCCAGACGTCTTCACTCCTACAGCGTTTTGTCCAGTTGACAGATTTTATATTTTTCTTTTGCTAACGAGTCATAGAAGTCCATAATTCAACTCTCAAAAGCTGTAATCTCATCGTAGAACAGAAAAAACCCCAAAATGTTCCTCCTGGTACAACGGGAAAGTCCCCACGATTTAATATTAACCCCCAAAAATGTATTGAATAAGTCGATGTAGTGACGGTCGTGACAGGTCCACGGCCTTCGATTTTGTTCAGAGTTAATGTGAAGAATCTGCCTGTGTGTGTTTCAGATACGAAATCCTCACTCCTAATGCGATTCCAAAGGGATTCATGGATGGGAAACAGGCTTGTGTCCTGATGGTGCGTACGCCTTGTGTTCAGAATATGTTAGTTGTGAATTAAGTCGTTTCAAGATCAGTGATATCTTCTGTAACTGTAAAAGCTGTGACAGTGGCTCAGTGGGTGAGTGGTTCCGTGATGTAAAGAGCTTTGAGTGTCTTGAAGGCGGAGAAGCGCTGTATAAAAATGTGACCCGTGTGACCTCCTCTCAGATCAAAGCCTTAGAACTGGACCCAAACCTGTACCGCATTGGTCAAAGTAAAGTGTTTTTCCGAGCGGGAGTCCTGGCCCACCTGGAGGAGGAGAGGGACCTGAAGATCACCGATGTCATCATCAGTTTTCAGGCCTGGTGCAGAGGATACGTGGCTCGCAAGTACGTCACACCGAACTGGACTTGCGCTGAGTCCGTGTAGTATTGGCTTAAAATCATCATCATTATAATCTTTGTTCTGATTTTATTTTAGAGCTTTCGCCAAAAGACAACAGCAGCTCACAGCCATGAAAGTGATCCAAAGAAACTGTGCCGCTTATCTCAAACTCAGGAACTGGCAATGGTGGAGGCTGTTCACGAAGGTAAAATGTGAGGGGTGTGTTAGCGGTGTTAGCGGTGTTAGCGGTGTTAGCGGTGTTAGCGGTGTTAGCGGTGTGCATGGACCCATAATTCTCCTAATGTCCGCCACGTATTTTTCCACAGGTGAAGCCGTTGCTTCAGGTGAGCCGACAGGAAGAGGAGATGGTGGCCAAAGAGGAGGAGCTGGCTAAGATAAAGGAGAAGCAGCTCCAAACGGAGCAGTTGGTGGAGGAGCTGGAGGCGAAGCAGAAGCAGGTACGACTCCGCCGGTTTGCTGAACACTTTGGACTTGACATGTATTTGAAGTGATTTATTAAACAGACAATGCAGATTAAAAACAAGATAATCCAAAAAAAAACCATGAACGTGTGAATATGAATGACTTTGACTGACAGCGTTGCTAAGGGCTTGTTTATAAACCGTTACCGTGTGGTCGTCACGGCGTCGTCTCCTCTTCTTACAGCTGAGTACGGAGAAGTTGGCGCTTCAGGAGCAGCTCCAGGCTGAGACGGAGCTGTGCGCGGAGGCCGAGGAGATGAGGGCTCGACTCGCCAACAGGAAACAGGAGCTGGAGGAGATACTGCACGACCTGGAGTCCCGCCTGGAGGAGGAGGAGGAGAGGGTCACCCAGCTCAACACGGAGAGGAAGAAGATGCAGCAGAACATCAACGTCAGTGGAGTCTGAGAAACCAGAGCCGTGACAACAGTGTCAGCCATCTTAGTTTGGCTGGCTTCCTTGCTTCCTATCCTTTCCGTGCTTCCTTTCTTGCTTCCTTCCTTCCTTGCTTTCTTTCTTCCTTGCTTCTTTGCTTGCTTCCTTACTTGCTTCCTTTCTTCTTCGTTTCCTTCCTTTCTTGCTTCTTTCCTTCCTTGCTTTCTTGCTTCCTTCCTTCCTTCTTTGCTTTCTTTCTTTCTTCCTTCCTTCCTTCCTTTTTCTTTGCTTTCTTCCTTGCTTCCCTCCTTCCTTCTTTGCTCTCTTCCTTACTTCCTTACTTGCTCTCTTCCTTCCTTCCTTGCTTGCTTTCTTTCTTCCTTGCTTCCTTTCTGTCCTTCCTATCCTTCTTTCCTTGCTTCCTTTCTTGCTTCCTTCCTTCCTTGCTTTCTTTCTTCCTTCTTTCCTTCCTTGCTTTCTTTCTTCCTTCCTTCCTGCCTTCCTTCCTTCTTTCCTTCCTTTCTTTCTTTCTTCCTTGCTTCCTTTTTTCCTTGCTTTTGTCCTTGCTCCCTTCCTTCTTTCCTTCTTTGCTCTCTTCCTTCCTTCCTTGCTCTCTCCCTTCCTTACTTGCTTCCTTTCTTCCTTATTTCCTTCCTTTCTTGCTTCCTTCCTTCCTTCCTTGATTTCTTGCTTCCTTCCTTCCTTGCTTTCTTTCTTCCTTGGTTCCTTCCTTCCTTCCTTTATTCCTTGCTTCCTTTTTTCCTTCCTTCCGTCCTTGCTCCCTTCCTTCCTTCCTTGCTCGCTTCCTTCCTTACTTGCTTCCTTTCTTCCCTGTTTCCTTCCTTTCTTGCTTCCTTCCTTCCTTTTTCCTTGCTTTCTTCCTTGCTCCCTTCCTTCCTTCCTTCTTTGCTCTCTTCCTTCCTTCCTTCCTTCCTTCTTTCCTTCCTTCCTTCCTTGCTTCCTGCCTTGCTTCTTTGACCCAAATGATAAAGTAGCTGTACCAGGATACCTGTTTTCACTCCATGTGTTCAGTTACTTCCATAGAACACATGTAATTTTAAAGTGTGTCGTTTTACAGGAGCTGGAGCAGCAGTTGGATGAAGAGGAGGCTGTGAGGCAGAAGCTTCAGATGGAGAAGATGACGACGGATGCGAAACTGAAGAAGATGGAGGAGGACGTCATGGTGCTCGATGACCAGAACAACAAACTCTCCAAGGTCTCGTTCAGGTTCACGTCTTTGGGGTCCATCTGTCTTTTCTGTTCTGTCAAATAACACGCTCCTCTCTGAAACCTCAGGAGAAGAAACTGTTGGAGGAGCGCGTTTCGGAGTTTACCACAAACTTGGCCGAAGAGGAAGAAAAATCTAAGAGTTTACAAAAACTCAAGAACAAACATGAGGCGATGATCACAGAGCTGGAAGGTACAGGTTTTATTTATTCTTCATATAAACGACCAGTCAGAAGTTTGGACACGCCCTCTCAGTCAGCGATTTATTTTTTTCTTTATTTTTACTACTTTCTACATTTTATATACACACAGAAAACATCACCCACAGCGTTCGGCTCCAGTCAAATGAAGCTCATTGAGGCCAGAGCAGGTATAGAGGCCAATTTGAAGCAGAGTTCCATATTTGGAATTCTGACCGCGAGTATCACAGCAACCAAAGAGCCAATCAGGAGTGAGGCTGTGGAAGGTACCGCCCCTTCCCGCCCACACCACTGGTTTAGCAGGGAGCGGGCGCTTAGCGACGCTGTCAATCAAACCTGTTGCTAACGCTAGCGGGAGTGACCTCGGGGAAAGAAGGCACCAGATTTGTCTGTTATTAATGTTCATATGTTGATTTATGGACAAAATGGCGAAATTAAAATCATGTAGAGGGTTAATACGAACATTTAAGACCAAAATGACGAGTCTGACAGCAGCAGGTACAGAGAGGGGACACAGTTTTTTAGTGTAAAGTGAACTGGAGCCAGAGTCGATGGAGGCAGAAGTGCGCCCATGATCACTTCCTGTTTGGAGCGCGGCGGCTAACGGATTAGCTATGTCCATTTATATTGACAGTCTATGGTTTGAATATAAAATATAAAACAAATATTTAGTGGAGTTAACTTTTTTCTACATAACTCCATATGTCTTACTTCATATATTTGATGTCTTCTGTGTGTAAATAAAATGTAGAAAGTAATAAAAATAAAGAAAAAAAAACGCTGAATGAGAGGGCGTGTCCAAACCTTTGCTTTTTCTGTTCCGATACCAATGTCGATATTTTGGATTTAAGTATCTGCCGATCCCCGATATCAACAGATACCAGAGACTGAAAATATATTTAATTTTCTTGAAACACAAACGGCGTCTGGTAAAAATAACAGACACAAAACACATTTGGGTGATATTCATCATTAAAAGTAACTACAGAACAGCTTTGAAAAACACAAGTTCAGTAATGGGACGTGTTTTGGACCAACATCGACCAGTAAAATCGTCTTATTTCACCAGTTTATAGATCAAAATCAGATATCGACTCAACCGATACCATATTGTATCGGTGCCTCCCTAATTATAACCCGTCTGTTTCTGTCAGAGCGGCTGAGGAAGGAGGAGAAACAGCGTCAGGAGTTGGAGAAGAATCGTCGTAAGTTGGAGGGAGACTCGTCAGAACTCCACGACCAGATCGCCGACCTCCAGGCCCAGATCGCCGAGCTCCGGGATCAGCTCGCCAAGAAGGAGGAGGAGCTTCTGGCGGCGTTGGCCAGGTAGAAACTGGAGCAGGGATGGGACCATGAACAATATGGTTCATTCATGGGACATTTTATTCCCTGATGAGTTCTTCTGGATCAGTGTAGTTTTCATTTATAACAAAGTACAGTTTAATAGCTGTTTAAACATGGAACTTATTCATAACATTAAAATTCTAATTATTCATATCCAGAACTTTTTAAACTTTAATCATTATCCTGATAAAATTGTTAATCGCAATTATTTTGGCCATGAGAATCGTGACGCCAAAACTGCCTGAACTGTAGTAGTATTTTAGTTTGGGTTGGTGTATTATCAGGGCTGTATTTAATCTCGTCACTAGGCCTGTCACGATAATCACTATATCGACTTATCACTCCACACATGAAGGAACACTACATTTTGGGGGTCAATATTTACTGAGGGTAAAGATCGATAAATAGGTTTTTTTTTTCATGGCTGATGCCGTTTCTTTAGAACATTTAGTACATCTCCCACATGTTAGAGCCAC
>KN483078.1:24167-56041 GCA_000787095.1 Periophthalmodon schlosseri | reverse complement strand
GCACAGGGTGGAGTAGCCAGGGTTTTTAAACAACATAAAAGCGCTGCCAGAGCTGAAGAAGAGTACAGCGGATGGGTTTATGAACAAGGAGTGAGAAATTTAACACTTCGCTGATCACGGTGCAGTCGTTCGCCAAAACTGAAGAAGCTACGAGAAGCTGAGATAAAAGTTAATTCATTCAATTAATAATTTACAATGAGTTTTTAGTTAGGGAATACTTCGACTCAAAAAAAGTATATATAAAATCTATTTACTTTTTTCTTTCAATTTTACACTCTGTAGCCGATGTTTTTCATACAGTTAAAGTTAACATTAGCACTTGTTTTGTAACGCTGGTGCGCTGTTAGCATGCTAGTTGTCCTCAGCAGTTGTCCCCCAAACTTAGCCAGACTTTGCCCTCTTAACCCTGGACAACCCAAGAACCCGTTTCTTCTGCTATAAGTTCACTGAACACTGAAATATCCATTTTTTCAATTTTAACCCTTTATTCCCTAATTTAGGATCAGGGCCAAATTTGACCCATTGGGCTTTAGGCGTATCATTTCAAAGAATCACAATAACAAACACTGTCAATGCAAACTATTTTAAATTTAGGAAAATAATCAGTCAACCACACAGATACAATGAGACGATGTTCTTTTTTGCTTTATTTGTTGCGTGTTAGAACTGAATTTCAAATGTACAAACACACTTTGGCCAATGGAAACAAGAACACAAGGCCAAAATCACTACCACTCTGGCTCATTTTAGTTCAATATTCATCCACTAGGTGTCTCTATGCAGGGGCCAGAAGTGGCACTCTGGGCTTTTGAAGTTAAATTTGACATATTTTTTTTATTTGTTCATTTTGGGTTAGCAACAATTAACTGCGGCCAAATTTGACCCCGTGGGTTCTCCAGGGTTAAAGACGTGAAAAACACTTATTAACTCATCACCGCGAATAGGAACGTGTTAAGAGAGTGACAAATGAGTTTGCACCTCTGCTCACTGTTGTCATAGATTCTAAATAGATGATGACCTTTGGGCGTTAGCTTTAGAAAAACATCTACAAATCAGACTGGCTCCATGCAAATCTTAGACGTTACATAATATTATTTTTACTCATTCACCTACCAGCTTCACGCTCACTCAGTCCAAGCTCACCGCGTATTTATGAATGATTGATCGTCTCCTTTCTTACAACTATTAAAAACAGAATTATTTTTTACTACGTTTTCGAAAAGGCGTGTCCCGTTCGCTACACACACATCGTGCGGCACAACCTGAAACTGCTACCTCTTCCGTTTCATCTTTTCAAAACGCAGACAAAGCCAGCTGCCGGTTCTGTGAATGGGCCTTTGGAGTTTCACAGGCAAATTGGCATACCATCACTAATCACACCTATTGTCGCATATGAAAGACACCCAATGGCCCACAATAAACAGGATACAATTAACTAGCTCGCCCTGCTCTGGTCTGAGCGGGTGTGTGCCCCGCTGCCCGCTGCCAGCGCCGGAGTAAGGATATTGTTGTACGGCGCGATTGGAGCTTTGATTAGTCCCCGTGGCATCTTATCACGGCGGCTGCATTCTCCACCAGTGAGTCACGTAAAGAGCTGGAGGCAGTGGAGCTACACCTTTTTAAGATCATGTTTCTGCCATTGAAAAACACGGGGATAATAGACAAACAGTTATGTATGAAAGATCAGGAGACACGCCCTTTTATGAGACGAGAAAACCTGACGCGGGGTTAGGAGGTCAGCGCTAATGAGGTACATTTTCTCATGTAATTACGGTAAGTACTCCCAGGGTAGGGTTGTAAAAGTAGTACAAGTAGAACAAGTACACGTTAGTTAGTTAGAATATTTATTTCAGTACAAGTAGTAATAAAAGTAGAAATTGTCTATTACATTTATTGGAGTCGTTGGTGGTCTTGGTGGCAAAGTTGATAGAAATGCTTGTAGTAGTAGTGGTAGCAGTAGTAGTAGTAGTAGTGGGAGTAGTAGTGACAGTATGGCAGTAGTACAGAATTGTGGAGAGATACAAATAGTACAAATAATAGTAAAAGTAGTAGTAGTAGCAGTAGCAGTAGTAGTTTTTATGACTTTGTAATTATGGTTTTGTACTGTACAGCACGTTGGACGCCATAGGTCGTTGTAAACGTGCTGTATAAATAAAGCTGACCTTGACCTATAGTTGAAGAAGTACCAGTAGTAGTAGTAGTAGTTTTAGTAATAGTAGTAGTAGTTTTTATCACTTTGTAATTATCGTTTTGTACTGTACAGCACATTGGGCGCCACAGGTTGTTGTAAATGTGCTGTATAAATAAAGTTGACCTTGAGCTATAGTTGAAGAAGTACCAGTAGTTGTAGTAGTAGTAGTAGTAGTAGTAGTAGTAGTAGTAGTTTTTATCACTTTGTATTTATTGTTTTGTACTGTACAGCACATTTGGCACCATAGATTCTTGTAAATATGCAATATAAATAAAGTTGACCTTGACCTATAGTGGAAGAAGTACTAGTAGTATTAGTAGTATTAGTAGTAGTAGTAGTAGTAGTAGTAGTAGTAGTAGTAGTAGTTTTTTTCACATTTTAATTATCATTTTGTACCGTACAGCACGTTGGACGCCATAGGTTGGTGTAAATGAGCTATACAAATAAAGTTGACCTTGACCTAGTTGTAGTAGAAATAGTAGAAGTAGTAGTAGTAGTAGTTGTTGTTGTGTAATTTTTTTAATCTCTTTATATGCAATCTTCAAGTACTTACACCTAACATAAACCTAGCATAATACTAACAGACTGGTATAATTGCAGTAACTTAACTCCTGACGTTAAGTCCTTGTTCCGCTCATCTCCTTCAGTCCTGGGCTCAGACTGGCTCGAGGCTTCGCTTTGGGCTCTGTGCAGATTCTGTTTGAGTGAACTGTATGGATTCAGTTTGCTATGTGCCCAGACAGCGCAGACATTGTATACTTTTCTGTTTTTCTGGTCTGGCGAAGGGGCTCGCTCACGGCCTAAAAATACCAGCAGCGAAGAGGAGAAGCGATATGACAAATGTAACGGTTGCCCTTGGAGCGATAGGAAGTCACGCATATTGTAGCTCCAAGCATTTTCGGGAACTAATTTGTGTAAGATTTAGTCAAATATGTGTTTTGAGATATTTGTAAGTAAAAATGTTAAAGTTTTTATGGTTTTTGTTTTGCAGATGTGCCTGGATGTCCCTCTATGTACCACCACAACGATGGCTACCCAAATCCACAACACAGCAATGAAGGTATTACTGCTGGCCGAATGTCTCTCCCAATCTTCACCCCGTTGTGTTGTACTAAACAGTTCAACCAAAATCAAATCTAAAACGGTCAAAATGTCAGTCTTAGTTCGCTGCACATTACAAAAATCATTTAACGTCCACTATGTAACTATGTAAAATGTTATTGCTTCGCCTGGGATGTTCCACAGTGTGGGTTTTAACTTCATCTCCATGGAGACAAGCAGGTAATGCCACCAGGCCGCGTTACAGGTCAGATCTGTGGAGAGGCGACCCGGCTCTCGCAGTAAGGAGGCATGTTTTGAGCTACAAAAACCCGCCCGGTAAAATGATCACACGTTAGGTAAGTTTAAAACCATCCAGGGAAATATTCCAGGCGACGCATAAACATCTCCATAGTAACGGACTACAAAAGTTACATAGTGTACCTTTAAGAGTATATATTTCAAATTACATCCAATTAAAATGTTTTGCTTGCTTTTCCGGTGCTTGATTGGCTCATGTTTTGGTTCCTTGCTTCCATCAAATAGAAAAACAAAATAGTTTCACGTGTAGTAAATAAAATCAGCTTTTCATCATCAGATATATAAACTTTTCTGGTGAAATTTTGAAAAGAGTTTAAGTTCTGTTGTATTCTGGAGAATCGGGGTGTACATATTGCAGTCGTGTGTATCCATTCTATGCGTCGTCTCTGGTTGTGGTCACTGGAGTGTCGTGTGTTTCCATTGGCTGCAGCCCTCTGTGTTCGTGTTGTCATTGGCTCGGAGCGAGCCTCTCCCCGGCCTCAAGAATCTCTGAATAAACAAAACCTATGGAAAAAGACCACACTTTTCCTACAGCAGAAAGAGGAAATTCTGCCAATCAAAGTGACTGTTGAGGCAGAGTGTCACTGTAGTGCAGACAATGGAGTAAGATAGATATGAAATGTTTGGGATATGTGTTTGTCCAGTAGTCCTCAAATACATTTACAATTTACTTTGAGGCAGACTGAAGCAAAAAAAAAAGTAGTTTACATTCTATATTTAAAATTTTAATAATAACCTTACCTAGTTATCTCTATTTCAATAAGTTTATAATTTTGCTTCCTGGTTGGACACGAGCGGCAGATATGACATACGCAGAGGTCATTCCATAACTGTTACCCAGCAACCAAACTGTAAACAAGGGCCAACACTCTGGACATATAACAATACAAGGTTATAACTTTATTTTGTTAAACGAAGGTTTGAACTGGCAGAAAAATCCCCTCCTACTGCGTAAATTTTGGATGTAATTTTGTGTAGTGATGACTTAGGTAGAGGGATTCAGTTTTAGAACTCAACGCTACTTCCTGTATTTTTTTCAACTTTTCTTCAGAAACTGAACTGATGTAAAACTATGATAAATATTTACCACAGGTACTACCCCATCAAATAGTAGTAAACAAATCTGTCATATGTACTTTAACTTGATGTGGGGTAAGGAAGTCAGTGCTGGTTAGGTACCTTTTATTATTATTATTATTATTATTAGTAGTAGTAGTAGTTGTTTTTATTTTATTTTATTTTTGTTTGCTCAAATTATGAAAAAAATAAACCCCTTACTTTTACTTTTCAGTCTAGTTCAAAAACGTAGTGGAGTAGAAAGTACAGATACCTGCTCTCAAATGTACAAATCGACATAAGTAAAGCACAGATACCTAAAATTTTACAAAAAGTACAGTACTTTTTACTTTGTTACATTCCACTACTGATTATAAGGAACAAATATTGCTAAGATGCTATTTACCCTGCCATGGGAATTCATTTCTTGGGTCCATTGTACTTATTATTTATGTTTTATTTTATCTTGAAATATTTTGTACCAATAATTATTGCACTGTAATTTTATATACTACCACTACTACTACTACTACTAATAATAATAATAATACATAACACTATATGTCCTTTATCACACCCTTCCTATTGTCTAAAGCACTTTATATTACTCTGTGTACATTTTTTATACCTTCCCTACTGCGTATACCACTACTACTGCATGTAACACCATCTCCACTTCTACATACACAGCTCATTGTATCATTATCACACAAGTAAAATCATGACATAAAAATACACTACACTTACGGTAACAGTTCACTATCTGAGCTATTCAACGCTCTGTTTTCAGATTCTTAGCCCACTCCTGTGTCCCGTCCCCCCTAAACTCACACAGCCCTGTTCTTTGTGCGTTCCAGGCTATCTGTTTGAAAACGACTCCCGCGTGGTGCCGGAGAAGTTCGAAGGTGAGTTTGTTTTACTCTCTGTTTCATTCGCACGCCGTGGCCCATTTGGCAAGGTGTCGGCGCAGTAATCACGAAACACTAGCCATACTGTCACTTGTCCCAATCTCTATCTCCCACTATCGAGTTATACGGATTCTAGTCAGAGCCTTTGTTTTACAGCTTAGCACGTAGGTCTGGTTTCACATGTCACTGGAGGTGATTGATGCTAAAACAGATTTGAGTGGATAAGGGGGCTATAAGGATCGGCCGATTTAGGTTGGAACTGCTGGGAGTAACTCGGCACACTGTCTCATGTTGCTAAACTTGTGTACGACATATCCAGTGACCAGTAAACAACTAACACTAACACCAATCAGGGTCTGTTTACTTACACTTAGCTCCGACTCCAGTTTGCGCTCATTTCTGGAAGAGCTGCAGTGCGTCACTCTCATGTTTAGGTTGTCCCCAAGTGCACTGGACAGAGGCTATCCATGACCTGTAACGTAAACACAGCAACAGGTCACTGGTGTCTTGCTAGTTATGTTTTGAGTTATCAAAAATAAAGTAAATTAAGTTCATTAGTAGCATTCAAGTATCATTCAAGGATCACTACAGCAGCTAAAGTCTAATCTAGTTTGTTGTATTGGATAAAACTGATTTTCTTTTCACCCTGTGCATCATAACTCTTGACATTTTGATGCCCCTTCAGTCAGATTATAAAAAATATATATCCAGGAAGTCAACTGAAAAACTGAAAATTAAAATTAGGTCATTTTGGTAATTTATCAATCGGAAATGTAAAGTGGTTTTAAAAGTGAAACTTCTTCATGTCGCTTCACGTGAGGCGAGTTTATTTGCATAGCTCAGTCCGTACACAAAGTAACTCGAAGTGCTTTACGGGATAAGAAAGACATTAAAATCACAATACATCAAGTCAAACCATAAATAATCACAAATAATTAGCATAAAATTAACATTAAAAGAGAAAAGTGCAGAATAAAAGCCTTTCAGTCATATTCACAGCTAAACAGAACCGTTTTGCCCTGGATTTAGAGAAAAGTGCAGAATAAAAGCCTTTCAGTCATATTCACAGCTAAACAGAACCGTTTTGACCCTGGATTTAAACATTGTCAAAGTAGAGGCCTGTCTCACATCTTCAGGACTGTTTCAGGTTTTAGCTGCATAAAACTGAAACACTGATTCCCCATGTTTAGTCCTGACTCTGGGCAGCAGCAGGAGGCCGGTCCCTGAAGTCCTCAGAGTGTGAGATGGTTCATGTGGCACTAACATGTGGGAGGTGTTCTTTGGTGCCGGGCAGAGAATAGACTTTAAAGCAGAGCTGCTTTAAAGTCTGTTCTCTGAGCCACAGGAGCCACAGACCTGAGCACAGGACTTCCTGGTTCTAGTCAGGGCCCGAGCAGCAGTGTTCTGGATGTACTGCAGGTGTCTTGACGCTTGTTTGGAGAGGCCAGTGAGCAGGACGATACAGGAGTCTAACCTACTGGAGACAAACTCATGGATAAGTCTCTCCAAGTCTGGTTTTGACAGTAAACCTTTGATTTTTGCAATGTTTTTTAGATGGTAAAAAGCTGCAGATAAAACAGGAAGTTGCATGAGTGTTTCAGTTAGAATTACATGAGGGAGAACATCTAATTCAGTTATTCTTCATGAAGAGGATAACATAAGCAAACAGTAGCCTCTCATGTGGTTTTGGTGGTAGAGTCAGAGTCAAAGTTAAGCTGGTTTGGACATGTGTACAGAGGTGAGACAGTGACTGACTGGGTAGAAAAATACTTCATGAAAATCAGTGGTGGATGAAGTACTCAATTTTGTTACTTAAGTAGAAGTACAGATACAAAGGTAGAAAGTTACTCAAGTAAAAGTGAAAATATCACATGAAAAAAACTACTTAAGTATTTACGCACCCGTTTAAAAATGTACTTTAGGTAAAAAGTAAAAAGTAAAAGTATTTCACACAAGTGTTAAATGTAGTGATACTGATTCAAATGATGGGCAGCAGTAACAATACAAATCAGTTTCTTAAAATTTCTTATGGATTTTGTGAATTTATTTTTGTTTTGCTCAAAGCCGAAGCTTGAACTCGAAAACTTTAGTCATGATGTTACCACGAACAAGGTAAAAATAACCCCTCAAAACATATGAAAAGTACTTTTTACTTTTCAGTCCAGTTCAAAAATGTAGTGGAGTAGAAAGTACAGATACTGCTCTCAAATGTAGTGAAGTAAAAGTAAAAAGTATCCACTGTAAAATGTACTTAAGTAAAGTACAGATACCTAAAAATTCTAATTAAAAAGAGTACTTTACTACTTGTACTTCGTTACCTTCCACCACTGATGAAAACATACTTATGAGAGCCAAAGCCCAAAGAGGAAATATATCGGTTAGATTTACATAATAGGTTTATAGATAGACTTGCGCTCATAGACTGTAACTGGCTACTGCATTGTCCTGTTTGGGCAGTGGACATACAGAAAACATTTCATTTTACACAAATTGGAGTCCAGTTACTTTTAAACTTCCCCTGAATTTCCCCGGCAGCCTTTTAATCAAATATCTTGGCATTTACAGTTGAAATATTAGACTGGCTTTAATAAAAATGGTCAGAAAGCGTTTGACTGTGTCCACTGCATGTGAAACGTCCAGATGTCCTGGCACTACCTAAACCCACGCACTTCCATCTGCTGTTTGTCTAACTCCCTCTGAACAAGAAACGTAAGGAGCGTTTGAACTGAATGCGAGTCTTAAGTCATGGTTTGTAATGGTGGAGTTAGACATGCCAAAATACTGTACCAACCATGGGGGATGTAGCAACACCGGGTTTAAAAAGAAAACCGGGAGGAAGGCCAAAGGTCATTGAGAAAGTTGTGGAAGATGAACTGAGGATTATTTTTCACGTTTCGTTCAATTTCTTTCTTACTTTTGAATCCTATGTTTACCTGATTGAATGAGTTTGAAAGTGAATGAAAGGATGCCTGCCTTTAGTTTAAAAACCTTATAAAAGTAAATTCCAATAGAAAATGTTCTTAGTTTCAAGGTTGTGTAGTCAGTCAGTTATTTGCTTTCGGTTTGGGTCAGAAAAGTGAATACTCTACACATGAAGTTGCTACAGTACAAGGGTGAGGTGGGATAAAATACAGTCACACAGCATCATGTTTCCTCAAATAAATACATTTTATCTTTGACATTATTTCTGTTCATATATTTTATTATTTCTTTATTTCATTAAAACTGAGACTAAACCAGGCCAACATCAGGACTAAACTGGGCTCAAGTTTAGGATCAAACAAGACAAGTTACGTCCAGTGGTGGAACGTAGCGAAGTACAAGTAGTAAAGTACTGTGCTTAAGTTGAATTTTTAGGTATCTGTACTTTACTTAAGTATATTTAACAGTGGATACTTTTTACTTTTACTTCACTACATTTGAGAGCAGTATCTGTACTTTCTACTCCACTATATTTTTGAACTGGACTGAAAAGTAAAAAGTACTTTCATATGTTTTGAGGGGTTATTTTTACCATGTTCGTGGAAACATCCGGACTAATGGCTTGAGTTCAAGCTTCGGCTTTGAGCAAAAAAAAATAAATACAAAAAAATTAATAAGAAAAATTAAGAAATTGATTTGTTTTGCTACTGTTGACCAAAATATGTATAATTTTTTTTTATCAATATCACTACATTAACACTTTAACAAATTAACAACACTTGTGTGAAGTACTTCTACTGTTTACTCTAAAAATACATTTTTAAACGGATACTTAAATAGATTTTTTCATGTGATACTTTTACTTGAGTAACCTTTTAACCTCTGTTATCTGTACTTTTACTCCACCGCTGGTTGCGTCGTACTGTACGCTAAAGGAACATTTACTTAGTCATGAATAAACGTGTCTAAACCGCCGGTACAGCAGTGGTAATAGTTGTAGTAATATGTAACTAACTGTCCATACTCTTCACCTTATTCCTGAATTTGCCGTGGGCGCCGCCATCGTCATTTGGGTTGTATTATTTTGTATGGAGCTGCCGATCTTGTCAGCAGATAAGTTCTATAGTGACTCCAGAGCCGTTTTAAAGCCTCCAGAGACTCGGTGCAGTGTTGACTTGTTGTTGCCCATAACCGTTGAACATTTGACACAAACCAACCTACTTTATATAATATTTTAGCGCTGAAACTTTTCCCAAATTCTCCACTGAGCTGCATTTACGGAAAAAGTGGGCGGGGCGGCATAAGGTCAAAAGACTTGAACGTGGTATTTCCCTGTGTGCAGGTGAGGTGAAGCAGGAGGGAGGGGCCAGCGGAGTGTTCCGGGAGGGCACGCCTTACCAGCGCCGCGGCTCCCTGCAGCTGTGGCAGTTTCTGGTGGCTCTTCTGGACGACCCCGGCAACGCGCACTTCATCGCCTGGACGGGGCGGGGCATGGAGTTCAAACTCATCGAGCCTGAAGAGGTAAAGAGAATGTTACGTTAGGTTTCTATGGGAACGCTCCAAAGTCCAGCGGTTCTGTTCTCTATGTGAAGAGGGAGAGAATGTACAATTTTCAGCACCGGGAACGTCAAAAGATGAATTATAGTCTGATGCCAAAAAATAAATAAAGCAAAAGAATTTTAAAAATGTTGAGCCACAAAATTCTGCAGAAAGCCTCTATACACATTATTTGCTTTGAAGTAAAAATTCTATTGAGATAACACATTTTTGTTGTTATTATTGCAAAAAATAGTTAAGCTTTGCCAGTTCTGTGCGTGAATAGTATGAACACATATATGTTTCAACACTAGATTCACCGGAAGATACTCAAATGTGATGAGTCCCTGTACGATACATTCTGAGCATTAACGCAAAAAGTGCCTCAGAATCCAGTACAAAACATCAAAACATATTTATATTTAAAATTGTACATTTGATTTGCTGTATAATATCATGTGTATAGCTTCTGATAATGTACAGGTTTGTGTGAAAACTCCAAAACGTGTTCTCAGTCTAAGTTGTAATTTAAAATACTTCAATATTTGTTCCGGTTTCGAAATTCAGGATAGTACACAGTACGATACATGTTACACAGAATCATTGAGACTATTGAGATACTAATAGTGAGTGTGATTATACTGGCTATAAATGTTTATAATATTGATCAAATGTTGCAGGTGGACAATTAAATACATTCTAATTGCGATTATAATTATTCCTGTCCAATCAATTGTGAATAAATACCCAAATTCTGTCCAAACTATAGTGTCAATCAAAACATCATTTATAGGGGCGAATGTTGGCGGTTCGAATCCCGCTCTCGACATAAACATCATTGGTCAGACCAACTGACCCACAGGTTGACGGTGCGATTCCAGCTCCCACAGATGAATGCTGCCGTTGTGTCCTCGGGCAAGACACTTAACCCACCTCGCCCCCAGTGTCCGCGTACACGGGTGTATGAATGTGCGCGTGAATGAGCGAGTGGTTCCTTGAGGAGGTGGAAAAGCCCTGTATAAAAATGTGACCATTTACCATTTATAAAGTCTGTTCGTGCTGTTACAACCTTTGACACTTTATAAATAAGATTTGTTTCCTTTATCAATAATTATAAACTACTCGTACTAACTTACGTCCCTCAAATACATTTTCCCATTATTTATTCCTGTTTGAACTTCTGCGTTTCACTCGTTCAGAGTTCAAACCTGGCTCGGATTAGAAGCGTGATTCAGGCTCTTCCCTCGTGGTCTCCTCCCCCTCCTCCATTATCTGTCCATCCATTATTCAACACATGAAACTCACTGAAAAACAGGAGCACATACGGACACCGAACCGTACCAAATCCCCCCAAATCTCGTATTTCTACCAACAATTTCTGTGAGGTTTAAGTGTCTGCTGTAGTCAGTTGGCTTCATGCTTTTAGCCAAGTCCAGATAAAACCTATAGTGTGTTTCCCACTATCTTTTACTGTACATTAAATATGAATGGAGTTTTTACAAGAGCAATTAGAGCTGAGAGTGCACTCACAGATCAAGCAGGATGGACGCTGGGGGAATCGTAGCGTCCTGAGTCATGCTTAAGCCCCTCCCCCAAAACCGTCAGCTGACCCAATGCACTTTACATGGAAAATGATGATCGAGTGTTCAGTGTTGATCAGCTGATGTTTTGTCACAGTCTTTGGTAATGTCTATGGAGCAGGTTACAAAAAATATAAATGAGTAAAAAAAAAGTAAAGTAAAGATATTTTCAGTGGTGGAAGAAGTACTCAGTTGTGTTATTTAAGTAAAAGTACAGATCCTGGAGCAAAAAAAAACAAAAAAAAAAAGGAAAAATATCACAGGAAAAATCTACTTAAGTAAAAGTATTTAAGTATCCGTTTAAAAATGTACTTAAAGAGAAAAAAGTAAACGTATTTCACAGTGTTGTTAATTTGTTAAAGTGTTAAATGTAGTGATATTAATTCAAAAATGATACATATTTTGGTCAACAGTAGCAATACAAATCCATTTCTACATTTTTCTTATGAATTTTGTGTATTTGTTTTTGTTTGTTCAAAGCCGAAGCTTGAACTCGAAAACTTTAGTCAGGATGTTACCGGGAACATGGTAAAAATAACCCCTCAAATCATATGAAAAGGACTTTTTACTTTTCAGTCCAGCTCAAAAATGTAGTGGAGTAGAAAGTACAGATACTGCTCTCAAATGTAGTAAAATAAAAGTAAAAAGTATCCACTGCAAAACGTACTTAGGTAGAATTTTTAAGTACTTTACTTTGTTACCTTCCACCACTGGATATTAAATATATTAAAAATGTAACAAAAATGAATAAAAATAGTGTGGGGTCAAAATCCAAGTTTCCAAGTACAATTTTAATATGTTCTTTTCAGTCACAGAAGTTGAAACCAGGCCATATACAAACATAATGCCCCAAAGAAAATTTATACTCTTTGCTCAACAAAATGTGTTACAGATTTAGTCGATAAGCATGACATTTCGTTGAGGGGGGGAAAAGGAAGTAAAAACTTAAAAGCAATATTGGACTAAATCTGTACTAAATCTGAGTCATTCACTTTGGTCAAAATTCAAATTTGTTGTTAAAATGAAAACTAGAATTTAAAAATTGTTAGGAGGCGAGATAGCTTTAAGTCGGTTAGCATACATTTTCTGTTAGCGTCAGTGGTCCCGTGTTAAAGGGGTGTTGTGTTTGGCCCGTGCCGGCACCCCTGCGATCACTCCTATTTCACTCAAAACACTCCGGGACCACGGCTGCATTCAAGTGGTAATAGGTTACAAGGAAGTGAATACATATGGACACTGGCCCCGGCCTCTACATGTGGATCGTGTTAAGAGAAAGGACCGTTAACTTGTCAATAAGGACCCCTTGTGGTTATACGCGTGCATTACACCTCCCTGGAGCTGTGTTTTTACAGCAGTTTAACCCGTCGTGTCTCGTGCTCAGGTGGCCCGGCTGTGGGGGATGCAGAAGAACCGTCCGGCCATGAACTACGACAAGCTGAGCCGCTCTCTGCGCTACTACTACGAGAAGGGAATTATGCAAAAGGTAAAGTAACAATAAACGCTGCAAATATGTCGACGTTAAAGGGCCCATGTTGCGCTATTTTCTGATCTATGTTATATTGTTTCCTCGTCACAAACATCCCCGGAGTTGTGTTTTGTTTCATTCACACATGTTTAACGCACAAACCCTGCATACTTAGGCTGAGTTCTTCTTTCAAACAGAAAACACTCTGTTCCACCTTGTGATGTCATGTGGTAATACAGAAAGTGCTCCACTGTGTTTTTAAACTCCACGCACCTTCACTAGAGTCATTTGGACCATTTAGGCCCTGGAACTGTCAATCTCTTCTGAAGTAAAAGTAAAATGTAGCTGTTAACTTGAAAACTACCGCTTCATGACATCACAAGGTGGAACAGAGTATTTTGAGCCTTGGAGATGTAGACAGACTAATAATAAAGGGTTGCTCAAACATGTGCGAATGAAACAATGAATGCAAACAATAGTATTCTAAAGATGAACTAGGTAATTTTTCTAGTGACTTCCTTGTCTCCATAAAGATGCTGCTTTATCTGAATGTTCCACAGTATGGCATTAAACGTATCTTGAATTTACTCAATTACAAGTTTTATTACTTAGATAAATCTTTGAAAAAACACACATTCTTACAGTGAGCAGGGTCACCTCTCCACGGATCTGATCTGTAACTTGACCTGGGTGCTTGTCCCCATGGAGATGGATAAGTTTAATGTCATACAGTAGAACATTAACGGCAAATGAACAAGACAAGCAGAAAAGTTACACAGTGCACCTTTAAACCAGCTGTTTTTGCATCCTATTTGCAATACTAATAGATTTGTCTCACTTAATCCAACCAAACAAAAGGTTATAACAATAAAAATCATTCTCCTCCTTCACTAACCCATTGTTTTTGTATTGTTCCAGGTTGCTGGGGAGCGCTACGTTTACAAGTTTGTGTGCGAGCCCGAAGCGCTCATTTCTCTGGCCTTCCCCGACAATCAGCGGCCGAGCCTCAAGTCCGAATTCGAGCGTTACGTCAACGAAGAGGACACGGTGCCCCTGTCCCACCTGGACGAGGGCGTGTCCTACCCCCCCGAACAGCCCCCTCACAACATGGGACCCCAGCAGCCCTACTCCAAAGGCTACATGTACTAAAGCCAGCCCCGCCCACCTCCTCATCTACAGACCGACCAATCATACGCCCCGACGCCCCACGCACCTCTTGCACAGGCCCCTCCCACTTGTATATAAGGCTATGGTGTTTTTTTGTTTTAAATTAATCTCATTATTAGGGATTTTTTTTTCTTTGAGTTTTTAAGAGCTGCATTCCTCTCATATAAGAGAATTATTCAATCCATAAACATGACTGTGGTTGAAGAGATTGCTTAATAAACACCCATTATGATACCAAACATGGCTGCTCTCTGTTTGTTATTAGGGGATCCATGCGTCACAAAGGTCATAGGGCAATGTTTGACAGAAACTACTTAAATGACATGTATTAAAAACAACACATAATCTGGAATATGATGACATTTTCTGCTAATAAAAACAAGACAGATTTTTCCATATTAAAAAGACGATCTATATGACTGTGTGATAATATGTGGGTGACAGTAGAGTATTTCTCCACTGATCTGAAGGTTGGCGGTTCGAATCCTGCTCTCGTCCTTAGGCAAGACACTTAACCCACCTCACCTCTAGTGTCTGCGTACACCGGTGTATTAACGTGCATGTGAATGGGTGAGTTCCTTGATGCAAAGTGCTTTGAGTGCCTTGAAGGTGGCTGTATAAAAATTACTTTATAATTTTGTGCCGTCCGAAAACCAATCCCTCGCAAACACATCACATTCACACTGGGCAACAAAGCGTGTTGCTTAAGGACACAGCGACAGCACCTCCCCTATGACACGTGGTATTCCCAGCGGTCTGCCATTCTACCACTAACAAGGCCCAACCCTGCTTCGCTCGACAAATGAGACGAGATGAGGTATTTTCAAGGCGGTTTGTCCAGTATATCCACTATTTACAATACGCCAAAAATCCTTCTGCATCACATACATAATAATTCGATAAAAAATACAAATTCAAGTCAGCCCTGCAAGTTTTAATGATGACTCACCTTTTTACTTGAGCTATGACGCCACCTGCTGTACTCTCCGGGGATGGTAATCTGCCTTGTAAAGATCTGGCTGAGATGAAACCATGAATTATATTTTGGACCTGCACTGAAGCACAACGAGTTCAACCACATCGAATTCAGAAGGAGGATTGATTTCTATAATTACATTTAAGGCTACATTTAAAATTATGTCTGAATGTCTGGGTAAAAGTCTATGGTCCGTGTAAATCAAATGTTGTGATGAAAGAGTTCCTACTTTCCATATGAATAGTCGCCATTTTAATTCCCGACACGGGTCAGAAAAAAGTGACAGTTCCAATGCTTTAAAGGGCCCATAACACACCACTTTCTGAACTATGTTATAATGTTGTTTCCTCATCACAAACAGCCCTGGAGTTGTGTTTTGTTTCATTCACACATGTTTAACACAAACCCTGCTTATTTAGGCTGCGTTCTTCTGTCAAACTGAAAACACTCTGTTCCACTTTGTGATGTCATGTGGTAATACAGGAAGTGCTCCACTTTTTTTTTAAACCCCACACATCTTCACTACTATCATTTGGATAATTTCAGCCCTGGATTTGACAATGTCTAAAGAACAAAAGGTAAAAACAAGCTGTTAACTTGAAAAATACCGCTTCATGACATCACAAGGTGGAATAGAGCGTTTTGAGCTTTGGAGATGTGGACAGACTGGATAATGGATAATAAAAGGTTACTCAAACACGTGTGAATGAAACAAAACACAACTCTAGGTATGTTTTTGAGGTGGTAAAAACATTTTAACTTGACTTAAAGTTCACAAGAGTCCATTTTGTGTAATATAGGACCTTTAAGTTGTAAATAGTGATATTCATGTAGCACTTCTACAAATACATAAACACGTTTGATTTCAAACTCAATTACTTCTCGTGGCAAATAAGGCATTTTAGCATAGCTGTGAGATTAATCAGATTCAAATTGAAATCGCCATTTGACTTCCTTGTTTCCATATGAATATACATTTTAATTTCCGACGCGAATTTAAAGAAACAGTACGACATCTGTTATGATTTTTTTCAGACGTGAACTTGTCAACGTGACGTATTTGAACTATGTGCACTTACCTGGATTGATTTCAGAAGGGACTTACCGGTTTGAGTCTGTATTTTCATTTGGAAAAGAAATCCTTTCATGATTTGGAGAAAAGTAAGTGTGATTTGGCACGTGATTAAATAATAAATAAATAAATAATTAAAAATGGGACAGAAAAAGTGGATTAAAATAAAAAAGGGGGGCAATAATAGATCATACAGTTGTGCCTGCTCTCCCTATGCAACTATTTTAATCAAGTAATTACAGACAAATGAAAATTACGCTGGTTTTACGCGCCAACGTAATGCGTAATGCCACTCGCTCAACGAAGTAAGTGCGCTATTTGTCATTATAGACTATTCCTTTTCAGTGGACCGTGAGGATTTGATTACAGTGTTCCTACTCCATATAACGCAATAACAAAAAAAACAACAAAAAAAAAAAACACCACAGTAGCTTATCCACATATTAAAACGCTTTCTCAATGTGAATGTACAGCAGGGAGAGCGGCGGATGGCACAGACAGCGAGGATAATTCCGGTAAAGGCTTTAACCGCAAACATGGCCGCCAAATGACAAGGCCTGGGTTCGGCTAAGCCTCCCCAGAGCTCGGAGTATCTCTACCATGACTGGAGCTGCTTTTTAAATTAGATTGTGGAGAGGCTCTGAGAGTAAATAAAGGGTTTGTGAGAGTGGTTTACCAACACAAGTCAAGTCAATAGTAAAACTGTGAATACGCCTGAAATTGGAAGGGAGCACACAGAGGCCCTATCTCGCAATGATTTCAATACAGTTTTGATACACATACACAAAGCTAAATTGCTAATAAACTAACGACTAACGTGATTTAAAAGTGCACTACGGACTTTTTCAGGTTGGAGGTCCGTCATCTGTTGTTCCTTTGCTTGGAATGTTCCACAATATGGCATTAAACCTATCTGTATTACATTTATTTTATTCATTACACGCATTCTCGCCGTGAGCGGGGTTACGTCTCCACAGACCTGAACTGCAGCTTGTCTCCACGGTGATAGGCGCGTGATCAAATGTCATACTGTGGGACATTCCAGGTAAAACAGTAACACCTCCAGGGAGAAAAGCAGATGGCGCAAAACTGACTCTTGTGAGCTTTAAACCATGTTATAATGCTGTTAACTCATCAAAAACATCCCTGGAGTTGTGTTTTGTTTCATTCACACGTGTTTGAGTAACACTTTATTATTAGTCTGACTACATCTCCAAAGCTCAAATTGCTCTGTTCCACCTTGTGATGTCATGAAGTGGTAGTTTTCAAATTAACCGCTACCTTTTACCTTTTGTGCACTTGAGATTGGCAATTCTAGGGCTGAAATAATCCAAATGATTCTAGTGAAGGTGTGTGGAGTTTAAAAACACAGTGGAGCACTTCCTGTATTACTACATGACATCACAAGGTGGAACAGAGTGTTTTCTGTTTGAAAGAAGAACTCAGCCTAAATATGTAGGGTTTGTGTGTTAAACGTGTGAATGAAACAAAACACGACTCCAGGTCTGTTTTTGATGAGGAAACAACGTTATAATGTAGATCGGAAAATAGCACAATATAGACCCTTTAAATACATTAAAACACAACACAATTATAATCAAAAACAATCTCTAACGGACCACACTGTAGCTAAGTCAACTTTCCAAAAGAGTTTTTCCCCACAACCATGAGTCAGAGGCTGGCAGAACTCGGTCAGCCCCCTAACCTCCCCTTGGCCCTGAAGCTACAGAGAAAACAGCATGGATACAGACACAGTGGGTTATGTCATAGTCAATCCATCCCGACAGGTGATAACCATCTCCAGTCCGACCTAAAAACACTGGCGCATTGTAACAGAGGGGCCGCAAAACAGACACACTTTAAATACGCTCGTTTGGCTCCAAAGTACTGTCATAGCTGTTGTTTAAATCTGTTTATTCTCTGTAGATCAAGTTTAACAGAATCCAGATAAGCTATGGCTCCTGGCGAAATCTATAGGGAACTTTATGTATATCAACAACATAAATAATCCAGCTGTTCTCAAAGTACGCTGTGTCGCCGTCCCCCTTATCCACCCAAAGATCCCTACAGGCCCCTCAAAGACAGTTCTAACTTTATTCACAATATGTAATGCGTAATGTTTTTCCTTTTAAAATTAAACTTAAAAATATCAGTTGCGATGCTTTAAAGAGCCCGTATTACGCCATTTTTTGATCTGTTATAATGTTGTTTCCTCATCACAAACAGACCCGGGGTTGTGTTTTCTTTCATTCGCACGTCTAACAAACAAACCCTGCATATTTAGGCTGAGTTCTTCTCTCAAACTGAAAACGCTCTGTTCCACCTTGTGATGTCATGTGGTAATACAGGAAGTGCTTCAAAACTCATTTAAACTCATTACACCTTCACTAGAATCATTTGGATAATTTCCCTGGAATTGACATTCTCTAATAAACAAAAGGTAAAATTTAGCTGTTAACTTGAAAACTACCACTTCATGACATCACAAGGTGGAACAGAGCATTTTGAGGTTTGGAGATGTAGACAGACTAATAATAAAGTGTTACTCAAACATGTGTGAATGAAACAAAACACAACTCCAGGTACGTTTTTGATGAGGTAACAACATTCTAACATGACTTAGAGCTCACAAGAGTCAATTTTGTGTAATGTAGGATCTTTAAGTTGTAAATAGTAGTATTCATGTAGTACTTCTAAAAATACATATACACATTTGATTTCAAACTCAATTATTTGTTGTGACAGCCTTTGCCCCGCAAATCAAATGGCATTTTAGCAGAGCTGTGAGATTAATCAGAATCAAACTGAATTCGCAATTTGAATGGGCGCATTTATCGAATCCCAAAGGCTGCCATTTTTGTAGTACCATAATATCCTCCTCCTCCTCAAACAAAATATCCTTTCTTCTGCATAGAAACAAACATAAAAGGCAAACCTAATCAGAATCACAATGCTTGTCAGAAAATTGCAATTTGTTCAGCCCTACACCTTAGGTTAATCCTCTACATACGTAATCATGGCTATTAAGTAGAGCTAATTTGGAAATTAGAACAAATTATCTGGTGTTAATTTGCAAATAAACTGAAATAAAACAAGACAAGACTTTTTCTTTTGTTTTATTCTTTTACAGTTTTTATGGGGTTTTTTGTGCTTTGTGTGTGTAACTGTTTATAGTGGACTATTGAAGGCTCTTTAAATCAGGGGTTTCAACAATTATCTTTTATAACACTTCCAAATTATATGAGAGATGGTAAAATTAAAGATTTAAAAAATATACTTTTTTTTTATAGGGCCATCATACAATCTTTCTGGTTTAAGTCCAGCGCTGTTGCTATATACATTGAAAATCACGCCATAATTGTTCCATTTACAAGTACAAAAGGGAATAGTAAGTACATGGCTACAAAATGTGTGAAAAGAGAATTAAATACTGGGCACAAATGATGCAAAAACGTTTTATATGCTCAAATAAAAACCTAATAAAATCTCCCAGACTAACCTTGGATTTCAAGCATGAAGGACAAATAGTAAAGTTTTATTTTTGTGTCTGGTTCGATGTAGTAAAACTTATACGGCTCCCTGTCAGCTAAAACGCAACGACCTCACGTTTAATCACCACGATGGCATCACCGTTTTCATCTAAAGTCATAAAATGGTCCTTTGACGCTCCCAAACATAAATTACAGGTGCACTATGTAATTTCACTGTTGGAGGATCGGCCACCTGCTCGTCGCCGTGGATACCTATGGATGGAAGTTTCCACAGTATGGCGTTATACTTATTTTTCTACACAGGGACAAACAGTTGACGCTATCAGGCCGAGTTACAGGTCACATCTGTGGAGAGGCGACCCCGCTGACAGTAAATGCTTTTCAATGCGTTTTGTTTTGCTATACAAACGACTGTAATTGAATAAACGCAAGACGCCTTTAACGCCATATTCCAAAACATTTCCGGCAAAGCAAAACATCTCCATTGAAAACAGATGGCAGACCAGTCATCAGAAAAGTTACATAGTACTTTTAAGAAACAGACATAGTGAAAATACATTGTCATGGGAACAAAATTGCAAAAGTCTCTCCCAGATTTGAGCTGTCCTCCACTGAAAAGAACAGACCTCTCATCTGCGTCGGAATGCCCGGGATATCCTCCAGGCGTTGGGCTCCTCGTAGCGGTTGTACAGGGGCTCCAGGCGCTGCTGTTTCTTCTGTTTGCTGAGGCGCGTGGGGTCGGACACTTTGAAGAAGGCGGGGGCGAATTCGACGAGCCAGCGCGGGTCGATGGTGGTCACCTCGCGCATGTACTCTTTGGTGGTGAGGACCAGCTCGTGGTACACAACCCTGAAGGCAAAACAAAATGACAAAGTGATTAAGTTATTGGGTAGGAATAATCAGAAACGTTATCGGAACTAAAAATAAACTAAACTGGTGGGCCAATGTTTAAACTGTTTAAAAATGTATTATTCATTTTTTTTCATCAACATTTCAAAAATTTCTGACAGATCAAAACCACATTTCCAACACAACAAACAGCACATCTTTTCCTTGTTTACGAAGGTTTACGGCCATTTTTAACTCATAAAATGATCGTACATGCAGAACACTATGCATTTTACCAATCACATCTGTTTCTTATTATGTTTCTTTTTGCAATTTTACATATGTTTTGATGTTGGGAAAAAAAACATCAAAACTGATTAATAGCTAAACAACTTTATTTGAATTTATAGAACTAAAGCAGCATAAACTCCTGTAGGTGATACTATAAAAGTCAGTGGCACAAACACTCCACCTACCATTCGGGCTGTCTATTGAAGAGGGCACTGGAGGGGTGGATGTACACCACCTGCTGGTCGATCAGGGTGCGGTATCCCTCCTGTGGGTCCTTTTTAGCCGCATTTCTGAAGAAACCGCTGCAAATGGCCTTCTGGACACGGACCGTTGCTTTACCACAAGACACCACGTCCAATTTATGCCTGAAAGAAAACGATTTAAGCTGTTAAGATATCGCCCACTTTAAGCTCAGTGAAGTTTTATACAGCGTCTACAAGGTTATCCCCAGTGCAAAATCCATAGAGATGCATTAGCAAAACACATCGCACTATAGAATTTTATTGAACGAATGCCCCGTTTAGTATTTAGATCTCTGTTGGTTTAACATTAGGCTAATAGAAAATTCCATGAGGTACAACAACACAATCCCAAGCTCAATATGCAAAATGAGAATATAAAGTACATTGTTTAGAAGAAGAAAACTGACAAAAAACCCCTGCAAAAATTGTGCAGTGTAACCTCTATCAGAAATCTTCAAGCATGTTTTAGCAAAAAAATAAAATAAAATTATCTGATTATGAGGGGAAATGCAAAGGTGCTGTTAAGAGTTATTTGTCTGTTCTTTACGCACCTGTCCATGATCCCCAACATCTGCTTCCGGATGTCCTGAGCTCGGCGTAGGGAGCGGGCTTGGATGAAGTTCTCGTAGCACCAGGGATTGGAGAACTTGTTGTTTTTCCAGGAGTTGTACACAGCCAGTAAGGTCAGGTGATCGCCCTCAGGTTGGTGAAACTTGGCCTTCTTCTGGTCGGCCAATGCCTGCTTGTCCTATAAAAGAGATTACAAGCAGTTTTATAGGTCACATAATACTCTTGAGGAATTTAAGTCGATAATTATAACCCTGCTGGTACCATGGCAACTTGGCTTGTTTAGACACAAATATTTCTGTGGTGAAGGAATGGCCCAGCCCTTAAAGGTGCACTATGTAACTTTGACTGGTCGAGGGTGCTTGTCTCCATGGAGATGTCATGTCTTTGCCGGGAATGTTCCCCAGATACCACGTATCGCATCTCAGTGGATCCAAGCAGGTGATGCAACCAGCTCAAATTACAAGTGAGGTTTGTGGAAAGGTGACTTCACTGACCATGTTTTTTCCATGTTTTTCAAGGTCTAATTGAGCAAAACATCTCCATGGAGGAAAGCAGGTGGCCTTCTAAATTTGGAAAAGTTACTAATTGCGCCTTTAAGTACAACAAGCTGAAAACTATTAAAGTTCTTTCTTGGGAACACATTAAATGGAAACTAACACTTCGAGGAAAAGCAGAATTGGATACATTGGTGATACCGTCTATAATCTGATAACAAACTTTTATACACACACCTGCACCTGTTTTTAATGTTTTGTTTGTTTTTCTATTTGTATTTTATTTTAAACAGGGCACCATGAAACAGAGAGCCCAAGTGCTCTCATTGGGTTTCCCTGTATAAATAAAGAACTACTGGAACCAGTTTGTCCAAAAATCTTATACATGTATCTACACTAGGTGAGGATATCTTACCTTGGGTCTGTAGAAGACATTCTGTACAGACAGCATGGACACAATAGTGAGCATTTCTTCGCTGCAGCCCAAATGGACCGACATGATCAGCATTTTACACAGCATGGGCTCCAGGGGGAACTCCGCCATCTGCAGAACAACACAGAAGCGTTAACACCATTCATTTTCTTTAACTTCGGTAACATTTTGGTTGGTTAAAATGTGTAAATAAATGGCTCTGTTATATAAAAACAGTTTATGCCTTACCCTTCTGCCCAGTCTCGTGAGCAGGCCTTCGTCGTCCAGTGCTCCCAGAGTGTACAGCTGCTCCATGGCTGTGATCAGAGTCTCCATCGGGGGAGCGTCCATGAAGTCGAAGGAGAGGAGGTCATTGATACCCATGGCCTGGAGTGAAAGACGGATGTGACACAAGATGTTACGTGAAATGGAGTTTTATAACATCATTATGAGCTCATAAAAGTCTTCCCTAATCATTAGTTTACTCAAAATTGCTCATGCATGTTTGAGCAACCCTGTACTGTTCTGCATTTGAGGCTTGAGTGCTCAGGAAAATTCCGGTCTTCACCTATCCCCTATCCCCACCCACTTTTCTGTACTTAGTTGCAAATATTAAAAAAAATTCAGACTCCAGGTCATACATGTAGGGTTTAAGAAGTCACACACACCTTTAGGGAGAGCACAGTGCTGGCCAAGTTGGTTCTCTGGATCTCGGGCACGTTTGTTGTCAACATTTCGTCTCTGTACGCTCTTTCTGTGTACAGACGGTAGCACTTCCCTGGTCCTGTCCTGCCGGCACGCCCCGCCCGCTGCTTGGCTTGAGCCTAAGAGAAGAAATCAAATTGTGTAAATAACAACATGCTCAGTTGTTTAAATAGCTGTTTGAATGTTCTGTCTGAAGTTTTAATTTTACCTGTGAAATGGGAGTGACTACAAGTTGGTCAATGCCAGTCTTGGAGTTGTAAACTTTTTGCTTCACGAATCCAGGATCAACGACATAATAGATTCCGTCGATGGTCAAAGACGTCTCTGCAATGTTTGTAGCAATGACGACCTAAAAAGAAGAAGAAAACAAAATTGAAATATAGAAAAAAATATGGTTGCTTATATACATTTAAAGAGACTTATCCGTGGGTTTCAGAGCAGTAAAGAATTAGGTTGGATGCCAAAGCAATTAACAATTTAAAACAAAACATAATATTTAGGGAAAAAGTCATAAGAATGTTGCATATAACAGGAAGGACAGATTTAACTTTGGCTTTTACTATACAACAGGAAGGTTAAACCCAGTCGGTCTTAAAACTTATATTATAAATTTTTTCTTAAAGTTGGGGTATTATGCCAAATCAACTTTTTGGAGTCTTGTCCATGTTATAACCTTGTTCCTTCATCAAAAACATGCCTTAAGTGGTTTTCTGAATCATTAGTGCAGGTTTGAGTGATCTTGCAGGCACCATTTGAATCCTCCTTACGGCAAATGGCTTTTTCAAACCAACAAAAAGTAACATGGTTATCTAATTATGTTATGTTTTAGGATTAATACCACATAGAAGTGTACTACCCCCACTTTAATAACATGAGAAAAATGAACTAATTGTGAATTTCAAATTGATGTGTGAGCCACCCTCTCTTCTGTCCAACTCGTAAAAACACAAAAATGTACACTGTACTAAATAAAAATCTCTGTACCTTTCTGCTGCCTGGAGGAGCCGGGTCAAAGATCCGTGTCTGCATCTCGCTGGGCAGAGCGGAGTACACGGGCAGGATGATGAGTTCAGGTACATCGGGCCCCAGGGACTTCATCCTCTCATAAAGGATTTCACAGGCCGTGTCGATCTCCTCCTGACCCGTCAGAAACACCAGAATATCACCTACAAAAAGGACAGTAAAAAAGTTAAGTAAAAGTTAAGTAACAAAAGAATAATCTCTGCAATCTTATACTTATAAACATGAAATCTCGGGCAATTTATCATGTTTTATCGCTACTACTTTCTACAATAACTGTATTCATTCAGTTTCATTTAAAGTTTATTTAAAACTGAAATCCAAAAATGATTTCTGATAAGATTATAGTAGAATTTTTTTTATAAATAATTTTGTTTAATACTGTTTTTTACTTGCAGATTCAATTATATTTTTGAGTGACCCTTTTTTTTAGCATTATAGAATTTCTACACATTTACTATACAATACAAGTAATAGAATTACTCGTTGAGTTTATTTTCAGACTAAAGTGGTAATTATAATGTACTTTATATACACTGAAAAAACACTACTGCTGTTGGACGTACCGGGCGGCTCTGTGAGGTGGATCTGCATGACGGTGATGAGGCTGGCGTCGAGGTAGTCCGTCTCTGGCTCTTTGGTGTACAGGACCTCGACGGGGTAGGTTCGTCCGGGGATGGTGAAGATGGGAGCTTCGTAGAAATACTGGGAGAACTTCACAGCGTCCAGTGTGGCGGATGTGACGATCAACTTCATGTCCGTGCGCTTTTGTACAGTCTACAACAGGCATAGGTTATGTTTAGGAATGGCCTATGGTTTACTGCTAGTTTTTTCAGTAATACAGTTAAGGCCATACTGTGGAACATTTCAGGTCATGGGTACCTAGGGTTAGGCAAAACACACATGAACAAATACGTCAGCTAAACCAAACATGCTCCTAATGCCTAATTCCTCTACCCAGTGGCAATGCAGTTTTTGCAAACATATTAAGAATAGGCTGGAATAAAAACAGACGGTTTCTGTGTAATCCTGCAAAAAGGCCAAATAGGTAGTACTATAATATAATTTGACTGCACGTTCGCTTTTGTGCAAGACTTCAATCTTAGGATAGATGCACAAGCTTTATGTTTATGAATAATTAAAACACACAGAAAGGATCTTAAATTAAGGACAAGTTATGAGTCAGGTGTGGGAAGAGGCGAGCCCACTTACAGTAAAGTTTTCAAACAACTTTATAGACATAAAAACATGACTGCATTTTAGTCTATTGAGTGAAATTTTGCGCAGTAGGGCTTTACACAGTGTAGAAATGTCTTACCTTCTTGAGCAAGCCAAAGAGGACGTCAGTGTGGATGGTCCTCTCGTGAGCCTCGTCCAACATGATGATGGAGTACTGTCCCAGCTCAGAGTCGATCAGACACTCCCTCAGTAACATACCGTCTGTCATGTATTTGATCACCGTCTCTGGGCTCGTGCAGTCCTCAAAACGGATCGTATAACCAACCTGAGAAAGTATACAAATACGCACTCAATGTAATGGAATGAGTGTACAGTTGGAAATAAATAACATAAAAAGCTAAAAGTAAAAAAGAGCCATTTAGAAAAATGGAGAAAGTGAATACAAAATGTTTCTTTGTAATCAGTCACAATTCAGATGGTAAGATGGCGGCCCATAACATTATTTGAGATGTGGATAATGCATTTCTTTGAGACAATATTTCTTTCTTTACAGTAACACAACAAAACGCACCTCTTGTCCTAAACAGCACCCGTACTCCTCTGAGACCCTTTTGGCCACAGACATGGCGGCCACACGACGAGGCTGAGTGCAGCCGATCTTCCCACGGCTGGTGTAGCCCGCCTCGGCCAGGTACTGTGTGATCTGGGTGGTCTTACCGGAGCCCGTCTCCCCAATGACAATCAGGATCTGGTTATCATGCACGGCCTAGGACACAGACAGTAAAAGCCCCATTAGAGCCGAATCATCGGAACAGCTGCACGTTTCTAGAGGGCAATGGGAGATATGTGAATAACCACAACAAAAGGAAAATAAGCGCTTTTAAATGTGATAATGAGCATGAAGCAGCTGCTCTGAGTTTAGTCCTGTTGTTTAGCTCATTACAATCACAAACACGTTTTCACAGTCACCTGAATGAGCTGCTCCTTCAGTTTGTAGATGGGCAGACTCTCTCTCTGCTCCAGGATGGAGAGCTGAGTCTTCTTCCCGTATGATGCCTTGTTGCCCCCAAAGGCGTGCTTCTTCCATTCTGGGATATCATTGGGCATCATGCCAATGCCTCTCATGTTAGCAGCAATCTGCCTCCCATCAGCTGCACAAAAGGAAGAGAAATATAGAACTGAGTCTTTCAGATAACAAAAACCTCTGCAGGGTTACGGCAGGATAGGCCTGGACCACCCTGGACTGAGCAGAGCACAGATCTCATTCAAGACGTTTGCATCCGGAGCTCTGCAGGAAACCAGATAAACATCTCCACCACTAAAGCCTGAGGGCCTGTTATTGTGGACATGTGTGACGCATACTACGCTATGGCTTTAACATTCATTCCATATGGAGTCAAACTGATTAAAACTTCATCTGGAGTTTGAGAATATTAAAGTGCTAATTTCCAGTCTGCAGATGTTTTAAATTGACACCATTAGATTGAATAAAGTGAGTTTGAGCAGAACCAGCTGGTGTCTTACTCATGATCTTATGTAATAAATGTCGTACCGTCAGGCAGTGGATCGACCCAGTGCTTGTTCAGGCCCATGGGGATGGAGTCCATTTCTGCCTCTCGCGCCGCCTGCTTTAGTTCACGCCGCTCCTTCGCCAGAGCGCTCTGCATCATGGCCGCCTGCGAAAGCGAGCCATCTGGATTCTGAAGAACAGACACAGCACATTTTTGTAACATTTGGTTTATGAGATTAATCAGTTCTGTGATAAAGCATTAGAAGTGACTAAACAGCCCACCTTCACGATTTTCACAGGACTCATATCCATACTCTGTTTGGTGTGACCTCTCAGGAACGGAGGCTCCTCTTCCACAAGTTCAATTTCAAGGTCCTCATCTGAATACATCATACAGTATTAGTACATTGCAAATTACACCAACCCCAATATGTTGTTGAGAGAATAGCAGTTTTAATAAACTGAAACCTCAGTATTCATTCATAATACCATTCTGTACATTACTATAAAAATGCACCATTCAGATACTATTAAAATACAGGAAATTGTACAGGAAAGAACCTAGGGCAGTATGTACCTTCTTCATCATCCACTTTTGGTAGAATTCCTGTTTCATCATCAAAATCAGGAAACTCCTCTTTTGATAAAACATTGGCAGCGATCATCTAATGAAAGAGCAAAAACACAAAATTAGATCATTTGAAATGTTAATGCATTTAATTCAATATACTCCATACATCCATGAGTTTCAGAATGATTGAAAATTTAACCAATACTATAGCAATGAACTATTTTTAACTACATCCCATCTTTGAATGGTGAAAAGTCCCCAAAATGCCGCCTCTAACAGGAAGCTGAAACCCATATATAGACACATACCTGCTTGATCTCCCATTTCTCTGGGTCTGAGATCTTGGTGAGCCTTTTGCGTTCCAGTGTGTCGTCCTGCTCCATTTCAGGGGCGTGGCCTAGATTGAGGTTGCTGGGGCGGTCTGGGTTTCTCATGGAAGTCTCTTCACCTCCATCTGGGCCCATGTTCCTCCTCCTGTTTGGGTTCAAGTCTTCCCCAGTGTCCTGGTCCACATCCTAGTATAGAAGATCACATTAATGCATTTAGAAACTGGAAATCCAGATTATATTGCACCACTTAATAAATCTGTATCTCTTTACCTTCATACTGAGGCTGGTTTTGGAGCCAGTGAATGACAGGACCTTGACTTTGACCCTTTGACCTTTAGTGACAACATCTGCCACATTGGCCACTCGACCTTCTCTTCGCAGCTCAGAAATGTGGACCAAACCCTCCCAACGTTTTCTACAAACACACAATTTGTTTAGTTATTCATTTGTTTTGTTTTTTTTTTACAACTGTACTTCTTTTTAGATACGATTTTGTAAATTTACTGACCAAGTATTAAAAGCCCTTACATGGATTATGGTTCAAATCGCTGCAATTAAAGACTGAAAAAATCTATGCCTTAATAATATCTTCCATCCGTACAGTTTCCCATAATAGGTACACCAAGAATGAGACTCATAATACTGCCCCTGAATCTAAATTTAACTCTTCAATGCAGCTTGAGTTTGGATCATTGTCAGAACTACCTAACTGGAGTATAGCCTATTGTGCATACACAGATAGTATATTTTTGTTTTCAACTGTTCTATGTTAAGCATTAATGGCTAGACACAATTTTCAAACCAATCCAGTAAAAACTACAGCAGTCGGTGTTCAATTATAATATCTTACCGTAGCCCCTCCAGCTGAACAAAACAGCCAAACTGCATGATGCTAGTGACTTTTCCGTTGTAGATGTCGCCTACAGAAGGCTCTTCAGGCGGGGGGCGGTCCACGTGTTTTTCTTTCCATTCTCTGTCCTCTTTGCGGGGGCTCGGGGACCGTTCACTCCAGCGAGACGACTTGTCCCTCCTCTTCCCCCTGTCTCTGTCTCTGTCCCTATCCCTCTCTCTGTCGCGATGCCGGTCCCTGTCTCTAGAGCGAGATCTGGACCTGGAGCGGGATCTGTGTCGTCTTCTTTTGTCCCTGTCCCGATCTCTGTGTCTGTCTCGGTCTCTGCTCCGACTGCGGCTTCGGCTGTGACGTCTGCTCTTGTCGGATCTGTAAATAAGAAAATAAATGCATTAGCTAGTTGAAATAAAATACGGTATAACAAGTTGTGGATGTGGTCTAGCGTGGATAGCAGAAATGTGTATTGTCACATATGGATTTTTGCTAGTGGCTACACTGAAGTGCAGATGTAAGGAGGTAGAGTAGACACAGTGTTTCCCATTAATACAGAAGACTATGGTGGCCCCACATAGTCTAAATTTCTAGTCTAATTTTGTTATGCCAATATAGTCTAGGTTTTTTTCATACTTTGTTGCTCACTGTTTTATTATAAGCTTATAAAAAGAAACTACACTGGTCAAAATGACTGTTTAAAAATTGAATACAGACAGTGACATTTACACTCCACAAATTGAATGAGATTAAATTCATCAAATAAAAATAATTTGTGCCATAATTTGTCTTAGTGAAATCTATGGGAGATATGGTCAATGGAGTCTTAGAGGGCCAATTCTTTATCTACTTAAATCTTTTTAATCATTAATCTACTTTTTTGATTTGTATAGCCCATAACAGAAAGAATGCATGGAGTGAGATAAATGGAGTTTTGGGGGTGACTAGACAGTTTAATCGTCTTTTTCACTTTGGAAGATGCTGTTTACTCATCTGTATACATACCCGTTTTTGAATGAGATCCTATAAATTCAGAGAGCTTTTGCTAGTGCCGTCCCCTCTTTTAGTCATTTACTCTGTGTACAAAGCTTTGTCAACTAAGCATTTCTTTAGCCAACTACAGCTATATTCATGCAAACCGAGCGAGTCTTTACCTGCTTTTGCTACTTTCAGGTTTGACTGCACTGACGCTGGGCATAAACATCTCAAGCTCTTTCATTGCTTCTGCAGCGATCTTCACATCTTCTTCATCAAGTAGCTTCTGTAGAGTCAATACATATCAACGTCAGATCTGGCTGATCCAAAGGACAATTACAAGTGTTTAAAATATGACAAGTACCTTTGGCTCTGGGTCGTTGGGTCTGCACAGAGCCGGGAACAGTTCCTTCAGCCGGTCTTTCTCAGACTTTGGTTTGATCACAACCTCGGGGGCTAAAGCAATAAAACATGAGATGGTTAAATGCGACTCCAACTTCAACAATAAAAGCAAAACTGTGATAATCAAGTACCTTTACTGGTGGAGGCTTTAGATTGTGGCCGCATGGTTTGGATAAGCCTGAGCAAGTTACTGATGAGAGAATCCTAAAAACAAAATAAACACGTTATAAAAAATCTACTGTTTACAGTCTTAGCAGTACCAGTGCTAACGAAGAAGTGTAGCTAGTACTTACTGTAAATTCGGCTCCATTCTGTGTCAAAAGACCTTTAAATCCGTCAAATGAAGGTTGTTTTTCGGCAAGGCTTATAACAAATTCAGCTGAAAATCAAACAGATCAAGAAGCAAGGTTAGAGAGTTGGAACAGCAGTAGTTGATGCTTAGCTTTAGCATGTTAGCCGAGACAGCCGTGGGAGCATGGATCTATGCTTTTCACAACAATCACACGTACCTAAATCTTTATCGTTTATTCCCAGATGGTTGTCGAGTTCCGTGCAGACTTTAGACACCAAGGACAGATATTCAAGCTGTGAAAGCTCGTCCACTCCGCCTTCAGCCATGATCCACGAGTGTTGTTTTTGTTCACCAACGTAAAGCTCCGGCGGACATATTTGTTGAGGACTACTTCCGCTTCCGCCTCTACCGGAAACACGTTTAAGGTAGATTTTTTTTTTTTAAATGTAGACAGAAATTCCTATTCAAACCACACGATGGCGATGATCTCTGCTAAACTAAGTAATAATGTATTTTTCCCTGGGCGTTCACGTGTACTATATGGATTGTGCATATGCTAATGTTGCGCAACTAAGCCCTGTATAATTATGTTCAGTCAGATAAGGTCTTTGTTTTAATAAGAAACTCCCCAGGGTCTAAACAACAGCCCACGCAACAAAACTGCATGTCTAGACTGTCCTCCATCTCCGTTGCCTGGATGGCAACATACTAAGGCATACTGTGAATAGATATTTTAGACATTTTTACATTTTTTTTTTTAAATTGTTGTTTATTTGGTGTAACTGTTCTCTGTAAAACCCTTTGTGATTTTTATCTGTGAAAAGCGCTATATAAATGTTTACTCACTAGTAAATAGTTGGCCTATTTATAACGGTAACATTTTATTTATTTATTAAATTTTTTGTATTATTTATTTATATGATTAATAATTATTAATAGGTCACCAGAAAAAAAAAAAAAAATGCTATTATAAACTCCATAGGTAATCATCTGCTGTCACAGTAATGACTTTGACATTTACCAAGTTCCATCCTTCTTTAATGCACTGCTCACATATAGGCTTAACTAGAGTTGGGAGGCATTTTCCCAGGAAGTCACTCTTGTCTGCGCTCCCACATCTCCTTCCATATTAGTGCATGTATTTGAAGCCTATCCCCGTTGCACTCTTCAAAATATGATCTGCTATTTATTTAGGTGTTATACTGTGTGATAAGTCATCAACGGGTTTGCAAAAAAAAAACAAAAAAACTTCAAATAGTCACTTGCAAATTTATGAAACCCGTTTTTCTGCCAAGGTTAATACGAGATTTTGCCAAAGAAAAGTTCACACCATACGTTTGAAAGACAAAATATCCTTTGAAACTAGCTCAATGTAACCAACACCACTGTGACCATAGCCTGTAGTTTTAAAGACATATGCAAGATTCAACTTTTCATATATTTTTCCATGCAACCACAATGCAACTCTTCCTACATTTCACAAATTAGAC
>KN483078.1:6426-24090 GCA_000787095.1 Periophthalmodon schlosseri | reverse complement strand
TTTATGTATATATTTTCACTGACTGGGCGGTTTAATAAGGTTGTCCTCTCCAGTGCCGTCCTCACCTGACCTGATTCAGCACAGGCAGGGAAATGTATGTGCAAGCGGGGAGAGTGGGAGGGGGAGCGGGCCACCACTTATATAACAGTCCTCTAATGTATACTGAACACATGGTACGCGCTGCCACGGCGACTATTGATGTTTGCGCATGCACAACACAGGCTGAGGACAGGGCTGAAGAGGGAGGCCAGTCAGGGCAAAGAAGGACTTGGACAGGGTTATGGTTGGTTGCGTGTGAAATTCCTAAGGTACAGAATGTATTTCCAAAAGGAGGACGTGCATTTTGTAGGCCAAACTAACTCCTGTGGGACTATGGTGTTGTTTTTCTTCTGCTCCACTGTCCTGCTAAATCAACCAAAGCACAAGTGAATGTGTTTGCAATTTTAAAAAAGGCACAAACATAACAAAAGAATATAGAATGCATACTATCTGATTTGACTACAGATGCATTGTTTCACATGTGGAAGCGAAAACTGGTATTGACAGCACAGCAGGCTTCAATGTTCTTGTGCAGAGTGGAAAATTCCTGCTATGACGGAGTATGGATCATGAAGCATGAAGAGCGAGCGCATGGGGAGGGTATGCATGACACATGGAGGAGACAGGGAGAGGGCGGGAGAGAAAGGGGGCGGGCACAGACCAGAGTGGGCGGGTCTCGGTGCAAATATTCTGACGCGCGATTGGTCGAAGGGAAAGCTGCCTTTGTGAGCTCACAGCCCCCACAACAGCATCCTCCCACATGTTGGACTTGACCAGAGCAGTTCACATGAAACACCCCGGCAGTTATGAACATACTATACCACTCTGCACTAATGGACCAATTACATGCTTTTTACACTGCTTTAAAGAAGTCTAAATGGATCCATCATCTACAATCTCCTGCTACTCCCCTGGACACTTAAAGCTATGGACTTCCTCTTCCTTGTACTCACTGCACACAACACGGGCTCGGTTTGTGTAGGATAATGGGTGTACAATGTTCAGAGGAAATAGTGTTGCTAAGAGCCAGACCGTGGTTAAATGAACTTGTTTCAACTTTGCATTTTGTTTATGAAAGTTTTTATTGTTATTTTTTTGTAAAGCTTAATTTTACAGGACGAAATAGAGTGAAATGTGGGGTGAAGAGCGAGGAGGACATTCAGGAAATAAATCTCGGAAAAATCTGTGCTCACCTTTCATCGCATGACTACTGAGCAGGACTTGTTAATAGTTATTATGCCTTTATTACGTTCTGTATTCTGTAATTTAATGTGTAAACACGATAAAACATGTCAAAGTTAATGGGCCTCACTGTTAGCGTCACTACTTCTTGTCCAGTTGCATCTCTGTAAGGTTTTTGCAGAGTCAGGCTAAAATGAGTAAATATTTAAAGATGAGGCAGTGGACAGAGAGCTGCAGGTGGATGTCACTACAAACATGTTAAAAACTGCACAAATAAAATAAATACTTCACCGGAGGACACTTCTGTGTTTAGAAAAAGGGATGCTTGTGTCTCAATGCTAATGCTAATGCTAATAAATATTAAAACAACACCACAAACTGAAGTACTCTACATACAAATAATACAAATAATTGGGTAGTCTTTATTTTAACTAATTTTAATAGGTTATTTATTTTATGTTTTCCGATTTTGATAAAAATGACTGTTAGCTTTGAGACGCAGTGAGCTAGCTAGCGTGTTGATGCGCACAGAGCCTATAGCTTAGCTTAAAAAATCATATTACCTTATTGTCTTATATGAATTAAGCATGGACTACAGAAGAAAATTAGCGTAAATCAGCTAACTTGGGCAATGTCCTTTTTCAGATAAATATAAATAGTAGTAAGTGGTGATTTATACACATAAATAACAACTTTTACACTACTTTTTCAGTTCTCAAGTGTATTGTCAGAAAGTTGAGCTCCTTGTTTTGGGTTGACATATTCTAAAACCAGCTTGTGTTCTCAGTAAATGACAGCTGATGCTATTCACTTTTGAGTTGCACCGTAGTTCCTTTTATAATCAGAAAGAGGGCACGCTACAAACACTACCGCTAATGCAAGACTCGGTTGGCTGTATGTTGAGAAAAATGCCCCTATAAGCGACTCTTAAATGTTGTTTTGGGAATAACTTAAGGGACTGGTGAATGTCACATGTTTTAGATTTCTGGGATAATCAGATAAAACGGTTCCCATGGAGTCAAGGCTGTCTGGATGTCTGTGCAACAAATGTAAAGTAAAAACAGATTGTATTTGTTGACGTGTACGCCGCGGTTATAATTTTGATCCATTGTTTTGGAGGAGCTGGGAGAACTATCGAGTAGAGATATTTGTCCAGCAGATGGGGGTACACTGTTAGCCTAAGAGGAGTGACCTTATTTGACCTGTCCATCTGTGGTTACCTTTCCCCCAGTGCCCCGTAAGCTACCTCTACGTCTGAGCTAGCTTACGGTCTTTAGCTTCCTGACCCTCGCAGTACTGATCCTCATTATGTGAAAACAACACCTGCTGTAAACTAAACTCCCATACGAGCAGACGTCATAACATTATTAAAAATCAAACATTTGAAATTTGAAAGGGCAGAATTATAACCTTTTGCAGTGATGAAGAGGTTTTGATTTGGTTTGAGGTTAGCATCTTTACTTGGCTAATCCACATGGAATTAAAGCCAGTGCCGAGTTCAAAGTTTGGTAGTGTAATTTAGTCACTAAAAATGAAAAAAATAAAATAAAAGTCAGTGTCACAGGTGTAATTTTAGACTACATAATGTAACATTTAGCTGTAACATATATGGTGAGTTTGTGCACTCACTTCCTCAAAACATATTACGTAAATTCGACTTACTAACTTGAGCTAACAGCGTTTCTTCACCATTCTCTTATTCAAAGTTGCATGTTGATTGATTCATGCAGGTTTGAGTAATTCTGAATGACTTAAACCTGCAGAGTGCACAGAAAATTGTTGTTTTCACCGTTGCCTTATCCCCGCCCTCAGCTCTGTACTCATCTGTGGTAATTAAAAAAAATTAACATTGAAAAGGCCAAGCTTGTTATAGTGTAAAGCCACTAGATGAAGTTGTGGGACATTTCACTTCTGCAGGTTTGCAACAGTAAGTTAATGAACATGTTTCTATTAAAGGGCCCATATTACGCTGTTTTCTGATCTATGTTATAATATTGTTTTCTCATCAGAAACAGACCTGGAGTTGTGTTTTGTTTCATTCACACGTTTAACACACAAATCCTGCATATTTAGACTGTGTTCTTCTCTCAAACAGAAAACAGTCTGTTCCACCTTGTGATGTCATGTGGTAATACAGGAAGTGCTCCACTGTGTTTTTAAACTCCATACACCTTCATTAGAATCATTTTGCTAGTTTCAGCCCTGGAATTGCCAATTACTACTGAACAAAAGGTAAAATGTAGCTGCTAACTTGAAAACTACCACTACATGACGTCACAAGGTGGAACAGACTGTTTTCTGTTTGAGAGAAGAACACAGTCTAAATATGCAGGATTTGTGTGTTAAACGTGTGAATGAAACAAAACACAACTCCAGGTATGTTTTTGATGAAGTAACAACATTATAACATGGCGTAAAGTTCACAGGAATCCATTTTGTGTAATACAGAACCTTTAAGCAAGTTTAGACCAATATTAGCGTTTACACTGGATAAAATGCAAAATAAATAATGATCTATGTTATAATTTAATCTGCACTTCAATGTATAGTAGCACCTGTCATCATATTTTGTTTTGAATCGTTAATCGCTATGCCAACGGTGCTAATTTCTCACCACTTCGAGTCAGCCTCATGTAGAGACAGCACATAAACAGAACCCCCAGACACATAGCCCTGCACCGGTCCATTAACAGTTCCTTACCTCCACAGCAGCTGTGTCTCTCCAGGTGAATAGACACATCTCCCCTGTATAAAGTGACAGGCGATCTGGCGTGTCAGTAAATCAGGTGGGAAGTTCCCGGACACGTGCTGAGGCGGGGGCTGGTGTGACGGGACGAAGTCTGTTTACTCCTCATCTGTTCATCACCAAAGCCCAGTGGAGTCGTCTCTGTGCTGCAGCAGCTCGTATTGTTTTCTATTATGCAAATCCACTCCTCCAGTGACATGACGTCCCCCAATCTAAGTAAGATTAAGTATTCATCGTGGATTATAAAGATATCTACATCACATTACTGTCAGAGGTGGGTAGTAGTATTATATTTTCTTGAATAATTTTACACCTTAAAGGTCGTATATTATGTAAAATAGTCCCTTGTGAGCTTTTAGCCATGTAAAAATGTTGTTACCTCCGCAAAAACATACCTGGAGTTGTGTTTTGTTTCATTCACACGTTTGAATAATCCTTTATTATTAGTCTGTCAATATCTCCAAAGCTCAAAATGCTCTGGTCCACCTTGTGATGTCATGTAGTGGTAGTTTTCAAGTTAACAGCGACCTTTTACCTTCCAGTACAGATTGGTAGAGATTCCAGGGCTGAAATGATCCAAATGATTCTAGTGAAGCTGTATGGAGTTTAAAAACACAATAGAGCACTTCCTGTATCACCACATGACATCACAAGGTGGACCAGAGCATTTTGAGCTTTGGAGATATTGACAGACTAATAATAAAGGATTATTCAAACGTGTGAATGAAACAAAACACAATTCCAGGTATGTTTTTTGAGGAAACAACATTATAACATAGATAAAAAAAATAGCGTAATATAGGCGCTGTAATGTTACATCATATTTTTACTACTTATTTACTTATTTAATTACTCCTGTGGCTTCAAATTATTCTATATAATATCACTAATGACTACAGGTGCAGTCAGACACAGCTATGTACAAACTGCCCTTAGCTGTCCTCCGATTGGTCTACAGTCAATCGGGTTTCCATGGCAACATATGAGACATAACTCCTTTGCTTTTTCGGTCTTATTCCTGATAAGTGCAGAGCTGTTGACAAGCATTGATTAAGGTCACGCTGATGCCTAGAGGACCTGTCCACGACATATTTAATGAGAAATTTTATATATAGCTGAACTATCACTGGATAATGATTTGGAGATCGCGCTAAAGGCTATCAAAAGCTAATCTCGGGTAAATTTGATAATGCCGCCTGCAGCTGTTCTTTTATGAGTAAATAAGGTTTAATTTCCAATGTTAAAGCTCTTACCGTCACTAAATATAATGGAATCAATATGAAAAACTGTATCGTCCTCTGCCTTGTTTTGTTGCAGCACAGTAACGACTTAGGGATTTTTTTTTTTTTTTTTGCTACTGTCAAAACAAAGAAATTGCTCTACTTACATCTTAATCCTCTAAAAAACAAAACAAAAATAAACCCAACGATAATCGCATTAGGACATTTTGAAAGAAAAAGTAACATTCACATACCCTTCACTTAATAACACAATATAGATGACTTTCACGTATTATAAGCCACTATTAAAAGGTCATGTCACTTTTCTGCAAAACGCTGATTGTTTCCATGGAGATGTTATTTCTTTGCCTTGAACGTTTGGTGGCATAGCGTAAATCTCGTTTTTATAGCTCAGTAATTTAAAATGTGTATTCTTACTGTGAGCATGGTGGCCTTTCCGCAGATCTGACCTGTAACCTGGCCTGGTGGCGCACTTTGCTCGTCTTAAGTATGAATTATGATGATTATTCATGTTTTGATTTGTTTGTGTTGTGATTTGAATGTCTTTCTTATTCTGTAAAGCAGTTTGAATTACTTTGTGTATGAATTGTGCTATACAAATAAACCTGCCTTGCCTCACCTCCATGGAGACAGGTTTAATGCCATACTGTGGAACATTTAACTCAAGGTAATATGGCATATTTATGGGGAAAGGCAAGTAGTGGCCCCTGTTCTTCTAATTCCTAAACTAATGTGAGAGTGAGTGATCTGTCTAAGAATTAAAGTCCTGTAATAATTGTTATTGTTCAGACCTGTACCTCAGGGCCATAGTTAGCTTAGCTTTAGCATCCACGATCCCTTATATGGAAGAAATAAATACAAAAGAATCAAGAGACAGAGATATTTTTTGTGTTTTCATTTATTAGTCCATTAATGAAAATCTTCCAGCAAATGTTGTACCTGGTTGAAGAATTAAAACCAATAACAGACCAAAGAGCCAGTGAGATGTCAATTTAGTCACATATTTATTACATAAATATATAGTAAAATAGACCCGGCGACAATTACCATAAAAATATCTGCCTTTTAAAACCCTGACCATAAACAAAGAATTTGAAAAGTCACACACAGAATTGACATTTACAAACACGCTGATTGTCTGGACCTGTCAGAAGCAGCCCACCACAAAAACCTGACGTCACACCACCCACGGGGCAGGGGGAGGGGCTTGTGAAAAAGGGGTGGTGCTTAAGGACAGGAGTGGATTGCTATTGGGCAAGGGAGTGGGCTGGGCGGGGCTAAGGGACAGGTCCAGTGGTGAATGGTGAAATGACGAGTGGGTGGTGCGAGAGGAAATCACAGTAGGTATTCGGAGCTTATTATTATTATTATTAAACTGATTTTCATTTTAGGTTTTTTGAATTTTTTAGCCCAGAGCGTCGCCTAAAGCTTTTCGGTACGTCCTTGCATGTCGGTTGCCAATGTGCTTTGTTTTGAAGAGTCCCGTTTAGTTACTGGAATACAAATAAAAACATAAACTAGTCGTGTGCCAGCCATTGTCCTTTACTGATAATTCACACTGTAATACAACCATCTGCCACTATTTGAGTTGTCATGTATTGCTATAGACTTTACCTTCTACATGAATTAAACTGATTTGGCCATAGACAGTAGAAGAGCGATGCTTGCGAGCTAACGCCTTGCTAAGCTAACCATTGAATTAGTGTTTAGACAAGATTTTTGCACACTTGGAATACCTATTGCCAAAAACCTTGTAGCGTAGTTGTCATAATTTGTATTTCTTTGGATATATTTGTCTAATTATTAATCCCAAACTATAAAAATGCCTATTGTGTCTGCTATACAGTTATAATAATAGCACCCGTGGATCATTTTGTTATAATTTGAACATTTTAAATCGCAATATTCACCTAAAACGACTTAATAAAAGAAACAAGTCCGCAGTGCCCAATGGGAGCTGACGTTGCCGTAAACGTCATCACAACAAAGAGCCGTGGAGCTGTCGCCCCTCCTACGGATAGCTACAAATCACACTAGCGAGTAGCGGATTTTTTTTTTTATTTGCACCAAAATGGCTAAACGACGCTGCCGAATCCTACACGTATCACAGATTAAGAGATTAAAATAAAACTGAAGGACGAAGTAAGTACAGAGCAGTGGCTGGTGAAAACGGGGATTGATCGGCAATATGGCGTCTTGAAAATAAACGATTAAAATTGCACAAACATGCACGAATCACTCCACATACAACTTCGAGACGGCAAAACAACTATGATTAAAAGCTCTGAAAAGTCGATTTCGCATAATAGGTCCGCTTTAAACTTCCCGTGGAGGCCAGTCACCGGGAAATGTCATTAGAATGGATTAGGTCACTGACAGGCCTACTCTTTAAACGTAGCAAAAAGCACCATAAATGTGCTTTAAAATTGAAGTGAAATTGCTTCAGTCTATAATATAAAGTAGCTTATTAAAATTCCAATCAGGGATACGCAGCCTACCCTTGAGTTGATTTCCTTGTCCTTTTTGGCTACAACCACAGCCCTCCATTCTTCCACTGCCTATGGCTGTTGTGAGGTGGAGAAGTCACTCAGTACCAGACAATGGAGGCAGCACAAGACCAGCTCTGTTCCGGGTTTTTCCGTGAAAGACTTAATGGAATCTGGTCGCAAGATTAAGATAGATCAGCCGTTCCTATCCAAGATGGCCGCAGCCTTGTCTTTTTATGGTAAATGGCATGCTTCTTCCGCACACTGTACTCACTGTCTGTGGGTTTGTAGCCTAAGGTGAACTTGATCACTCTCCTCTGCTTTCACTCATTATTATGTGGATCCACGTTGCCTTTGGTTTCACATTCTCAACCACCACGCGCGACGACGCCTCTTTTTAGGTCCAGCCTGACTATTTTGTAACGAAAATCTCCAGACTTAACTTCATTCATAACCAACTAGAAGATCCTGTCTTTGGCACCTGCTTAACGCCGACCCAAGCAAGACCTGTTATCATGGGCCCTGAGTATCTCCTGTAACTCTCACTATTTTCGTTTTTCGTCTCCCAGCAGCCTTTGCCACCGTCACAGTGAAGCAAGGGAACTCTTTAAGGAGCCGTACAAAAAATATAAATATCTGAAAGGACGTCAAAGTTATTGTGGTGGTGAACGATTATAGCTAGCTTTGTGGTTGTTGGTATCAGAGGCTATATACGTCTTTATATATAGATCTATATACTGTATATTAGCGGCTGCTGGTTTTTGGATAGATTTTCTCCGAAGTCACGTTTGTGTGTGAGAAACAGACCAGCTCAACTTAGTCCTTGAGATAAACAGAGTAAAAATATATTTAAAAAAAACAAAATAAAAACCCAGAGAACTTCACAGATTGTTGAGGTTTAACCATTTGCTTGCCAATCAAAATGCACTGTCCAGACCATTTATGTTTTTAAATCACGAAATGTAAACTGTTTCACAATGTCAACACCGCAGCGTTAAGTTTCTTTAAATATTCATAGCAATGTGTTCTTCGCAGGTGAAGATTCAGGCCACTTTTGTTACATTATGGTAGAGTGGACCGCAAGATAGACACTACAGTTTACAGACAGTTGTACAACATATGCAGTAATCGCTTTTAAAAACACCACCCACGGCAACTGCTGCATACAAGACTTTGAAAGAACTTGTCCACCATTATCTGCTGTTGTGAAGTCTTCAAAAGCATAGTGTTTTTGCTAAGTTTTTTTTTTAATACAGACTATATACATCGCAAATATGTACATGCAACAGTTTCGGCTCGTAAACAGCAAGAAGGTGGTAGAATTACATTTCCTGGTGGACATCGGAGCCGTAAAGAGGTGGTTGTTGGTGTTTTTTTGCTGGTGTTGAATAAGTGGCTTGGACCTGCTACGGAGAGTGGTAAAACTGTCCAGACAGCTGAGAAGATATTCCGGCTTTGCATTGTTTTTTATTGTTGTGTCATATGTGCCGAAGAAGTTGGTATTTTTTCAGAAAGATGTGGTGAGGGACACAAGACAGACAGGGATATGGAATTAGGGAGAGGAAGAAGCACCCTTTAAGGCCGGCTTGTCAAACCTGAGCAACCCAATTCTTTCGTTGAACCCCCCTAAACAAAGCATTGCATATATTAGAGTTATAAGAACGCATCTCCTCAAACTAGAACACATTTAATCGCGCAATACCAATCAAATCTCTTGTATAGCTTAAGTCCATATACTGTACCAATATTGTGTTGTTAAATATATATTTGGTTACATTCTTTGCTGTCTAGGCATACAAATTCCTACCCGTTTAAAAGAATATCGCGATACTGCAAAAAATAAACTTTGAGACTAATTATTAAGACAACATAATGCAGAGGTGCGGACTTCCGACTCAACAATATCGTTTTTCTGTTCTCAAGGCATCACAAAATGGCGTCGCAGACAACCAGACGATTTGGGGAGTGCATGGCTTAAACTATGGCCTTATTGTATTATTGTATCTTTTAAACCCAAGTCTGACCCAACGGAGACTGTCATCGTGTCCTCGGGCAAGACACTTCATACAATGCTCCATGCCCAGGAACCAAATCTACTACTCAACAGACGGAGCAGTAATCCTTTAGCTTATCTTGTGTATCTATGTCATTGCGAGATAGGTCCAATGCCTAAGCACAGAAAGCAGAGATTTACGAAATATTTTAGCATACTTTTTAAAACCTTTGTTAGCAAAAGTGTTAGCAAAGTCCATTCTAAACAGTTACGCACCATGTTGCCTTAATAAATAATGTCAACTTTAGCTTTTAACAGTTCGTGCCATTACATCTTTGTGTAGATGGTCTCAGCAATGTTTGACACTGTAAGAAGCCGTCCACACAGTAACGTTAAGTGCTTTTTGTTTAGAACGAATTTGGCGTTTCTACGGTAACCTATGAAATCTACCAGGAGTCCAGAGACCAGGACGGAGTGATGTGCTATTATTGGGTAATTTTAGGATTTGGCTCATAACAGTCATATAAAGCTGTTTAATTTGCAATTTGTTCCGTGTGATCCTGCATGCTGATCCGCTGCATTAGTTTGCATCTCAAGAGCTTCATTACCTCCACTGACGCCTATTGTAGTGACATGACAAAGCTATGGTCTTTATGTGTGTCTGTTTAATATTGAAATCACTCTAGGGATGGCCCCGGACAGCTACAAAATGCCACGCTAATTCACTCCGATCCCATTGACTCTGCAGCATGCATTTCTCTTCTAGAAAAAATCCTCTAGTGCCCTATAACACGTTGTAAAACAATGCTACACAGGAGGCAGCAACAATCAATAAGGCCATCATTTGGAAAGAGAAACAAAATTACAACGCCTCAAACTGCAACCGCGGCAGTAATCTCTGCTCTGCTGGCAACAATTTGTCTCCTATTTGTCAAAACTCTTTGAAAAATCGCCCAAATCTTACAACTCCAGCTCTAGATTTCCCACTACGTCTTGTTCCTCCCCTCAGCCCAGTGAACACTTAATGAGTTACATTCTTCGAAGGTAATAGTAACAAGTACGCAACTTGTATCAAAGCGTTGCGGCCAAAAAAGGTGCTTGTTTTCGTGTATATTTTTAAAAAGGTTTAAGGGGTAACAAAAAGCAAAGCAGGTCAGATATCAGCGCCGTACGCACACACATTCATTCAAACGCACCACGGGAACAAAGATACATGCGCACCTATGTACATGCACAGCCTCAATGTGGTAGCCATGCGGAAACCATCCAGTATGTTACAGCCAAGTAAGCACACTGAGAAACCAGGGCGTGGACGGAAAGCTCCGAAAGGAAAACTGTAAAAGACTCTAGATATAGTATTTGTATATGGCAGACCTGGATATTGCTGCTGGCACTTTAAGAAAAAGAGAATATAATCATAATCTTGAATCCGACTAATAATATTGGCTTTTCAAAATGGTGGTGTGTCACATGACTAAAACTGAGCTTCCCATCCGGACAGAACCAGACTAAAAGCATGAATGGATGTAAAGAGCTGTACGGGTGAGGTACCATCACAGAACAGACTCAAGAAGACACAAAACATCAAGTAACAATGTTGTTTTCGTCTAAGGTTCATCATCATTTATTAGAAAATGTTCTTTTACCTGAGAGAATCCTTCAATAGCTTCCTTGACCCAGTCACAATAAGTGGTCTGTGTGTGGCGTGCGCGTGGATCGGAGCTGCGGAGGGGAGGGGCCAGTGCTCTCGAGGTGAGGGGGAATTTTACAAAGCTATTTCCAAAGATTAATTCTGTCTACAAATGGCAGGACGACTTGATTGGACCAGAAACACAGCATTCACTCACTTATTGCACTTCTTTAAAAATACTTGTAAACTTAATAATTTGTCGTTAGGCTGTAGCCTGAAGGCTGTTTTCTAATAAAGGATTAGACTAATTCAAATGGTGCAAAGGGCATTTGGCATTGGCTGCAATTTAATAAGTACTCATATCAACCATGATTCTTCCATTCACAATGGGCTTGGTTGGGGGCATTCAAAGTGCTTCTTGTTTAAGTGCTTCAGAAGAATAGAGGGTCAGCAGGTTGTCTTTTCAGTTGGGCGATTTTTTAAACGTTTCTGATTGCAAAGAATGACGTAAACTGATCCCACTGATTGACATACCCCGCAGTGACATTACATTTCTTTAGTCGAGTCAAAGTAAAAACATTAAAGCTTCTCACACACGTTTTGGGAAAGGTTTTGATTTATGGAGGTGCTGAAAATTGTTTGATTCAAAGTTGGATCCACCCACCTGAATTTGAGAGCACTGGTGAAATGAGACCCAGCCCGCTGAGCGACAGATAGACGCGCACACACAACTTTCTGAACAGTTTACAAACATCTTATTCTCCACAACATCCCCAGTTCCCCTCCGACTAGTTCTCGGGACCCGGACTTGACCGGTCTATGGGCCAGTCCAGACCCTTGCCCCAGGACAAAGTAGCAAGGGTCTTTGCTTTTTTTTTTTAGGGTCAAAGAACCTCTGGATTCACCGCCTGGTCCTGATCTGATTCGGACGCCGGCTCGCCGTTAACAATGAGGTTTTGCCACTCAGAGGGACTTAGAGGGAAATTGCATAGACATCTTGCTACTTGCATGTCTTCATAAACTTTACATTTGGCATAGGGGAGGGGGAACCGAACACAACCAAAAACCATAAAACAGCACAGACAATCTCTAACCCTTGTCCAATGTGTCAACATGTTAGAACAAAACATGATCAGAACATCCATGGAGCATTTATGAAGGAGCCAGCCTAGAAAACCTTCACATGGAAAAGTTACATTTTAACTACCCATTCCTAAAGGGCATCTGATCTAAAACCTATGCAAATGGTAAAATATGGAAATTTACGGCATCTGATGTAATTAAATCAACCAGCGCCAACCTGTTGTAGTAACTCTTCAGCAAAAGGCAAGAAGATACTTTGTAAGTCCTATATCCAATCTTACCATGTTTAAGTACTTTTCGTCAGGCTACAGTTAGGTTTGTATTTTTGTAGTGTTTTGAGATGCCACAAAATTGCATTACATTAGAAGCAATGCAATCAATCCGCAGCCGGCACGCTAAACCATAGCCCTAACTCTATATTAAGCATAGTTCGTTAGTGATTAGCACTGAGTGAGATTTTCTATCTGGCTCCAGTGAGGCAGTGGTGGTCAAATGGGGAGCGCTTTCCACCTGAGACAGAGCCATGCAGCCAGCAGCCACGTACTCCAGCACACACACTTTTTAACCTGCTTCAAGTGCATATGACAGGTTTTCATGTTTTTCTAGTTATTCGTTGGTTTGGTGGTAGTACCTGTGATAAATATTTATCATAGTTTTACATCAGTTAAGTGGCAGTTTGCAGAAAAAGTTGATAAGAAAAGTACGAAAATACAGGAAGTAGCAGAGAGTCTAAAACAGAACATCTTTATCTATGTCTTCAATACAATTATGCTCAAGGAAGGATTTTTTTGGGCAGTTTAAACCTTCATTTAACTAAATAAATGTGCTGTCATTCATTTTTATTAGTCTAATTATAACTATTGTGTAATTTAGTAAAGTTTTGGCCCTTGTTAACATTATGGTCGCTAGGAAACTGTTATGGAATTACCTCTCCGTATGTCACATCTGCTGCCACTGTCCAGGTAAAATTATAAACTCCACCAAAACAAATATGCGTTTTTTTTCGTAACATCTTAAATGTAATTACATGAACTGTACTTTAGTGAAAGCCTAACCTGCCATATGCACTTTAAGTCCTGTGCCATCTATTAATATCCCCTAACCCCTGCCCCTCCCCCTCTGCGCCCCACTAACCTTTCTGCCACTGTGGCCGCTGGCAACGCGAGCTCCGTCGTCGGGGAAGTGGGGGGGGACTTGTATAATCTGATTTAGACACTACACAGACTAGTGCCACTGCGACAACATGAGGGGTAAGAAAAATCTATCTCTTTGTGAACAAGAGGAGGCACAGGTTTTCAATGATTAACGTCATGCACCATAGTGAAAGTGCACACATACATATATAGACAAATGTATGTAAGCAGACATCTTTGAGCTACATGACAATCAGGATGGAGCGGATGAGTTCACTGTAGTTTATATATCTTGGTACATTGAGTGTTTTGTAGGTCTGTTATTATTAAATCTTTTTTCTGTATTTACATCCTTGGTTATGGCCAAAAGAAAACAAAAACAAAAAAATGGAAATCAAAAAACAGAACATAGAAAAATACATACAACATCGTATTGCACCTTGCAGACGGGCAATATATTTCTCAGTTTTGTAGGTTGGTTGGTAACGTCTATGTGACACCACTATATTGGTTCTGCTGGTGTGTGGAAGTTATAGGTTGTGGGCACCAGGCTCAGGTCCAGGCCCATCCTGTCAGCTACATTCATTACCAAAAAACACTCAGAAATAATACAAAAGTCACCGCTTCGATCGAGCTATGGGGCGTTCACATTTTTAGGTTTTTAAATGGTCTACAATCTGCTATCTGCTGTGCCTTATAACAGGACGTCACCGATGTGTGCGTCCCCGTTGCCCCCGCCTTAGTCCAATTTTCGAAAAGGCCCCGTAGCTCGATGAAGTCGTTTCTTTTGTAACTTGTACTGATGCGTACAGACAAGCAAGTATTATCTGAACATAGACTTTTTAATATATGCATTTTTGCACTTGTACATGTGCCTGCAAAATATGACTCCTCCCAAGTTCCTTTGAGTTTCGTGTTGTGTGAGGTATGATAAGATTGTGTAACTTTTTTTATTAGTATTTTTTCTTTGTATCATTTTTTTGTGTTTTGTGTTTTTAAACTTTTCTTTCCAAAGTTGTATTTCATTAAAAAAACAACAAACAAAATACAAAAAAAAAGAAAAAAAAAAGATTCCTGTTTTGTTGTTTGAAAGATTCCTCTTGATAAAAGGGGACGGACACACGGACAAATCAGTTGGCTTATCAACACAAACTACAGATGTGGAAAAGAAGTGAAATAGTTTTTCTGTTACACTGCACGCATGGTCAAAAGTGACTACAGCTGTATTTTTTATCTTTTACACAGAGCAGTTTTTAAGCATCAAAAAACAGAGAAAAAAATACAAAAACAATGATAAAATGAAAAAAAGCTTAATCTCCAATAATTTTTGTTCAGGAGTCTTTTAAAGTCATCTTTTCATTTTTGTTTCATGGATTTATACTCATTTCTTATAGCTTTTTTCTTTTTCTAATCAAGCAGCGTTGTAACCCCGAGTGTCGCACACATACCCAGTCAGCTCACGACGAAGGACACACCGATACGTCTCCTCTTCTTCTTTCGTACTGTTCTTTCACAAAGACATGTTTTCAAACCTGCATCTCTATAATTTCCTCTTTGACTTTGCTTCAGTTTAAACATTTTCACTATCCTTTTTGGAAGGAGCTGAGGGGTACGCTGAGGGGTTGTCAGCTGTCTGAGGGATGAGTTGCGTTGGGAAGGGAGAACGTACATAATATTCCTGTGCCTCCCTTCTCCAGTTAACAATGTCTTCACAACCATCCCGCGGTTCGCACCCATGTCTCTAATGGCAGTGAGGGTTTCTTTTTAAGCCCTCTTTGTTTTTCAAAAAGAATCCATAATCCCAAACTCTCGTCTCGTACATGCGCACATTCTCGCTCTCCGTCACCGCTTGTTTCACATTCATTCACTTGTGGCCAGCCTTGTCTCACAAGGAAAACGGCCTGGGTTTTTGGGTCGGGTTCAATTATTTTTTTGGGACAAACTGCATATTTGAGTTTGGAGGGAATCAGAGAGGGATGATTTGAAAAAAGGGAGCAAAGGCGAGGAAAACCAGACAGACCTCTCATCCCTTGAATCCAATTATTTGTGTTTGAAAACACACACAGGTTTGGGACAGGTTTGGGACTGGGCCCACAGGAGCTGTTCTGTTAAACAGAGCAGGTACAGACGCCTGAGGAAGGGTCATATGTGCAGGCGTCTAACGATTGGTTTCTCAAAGTGATTTGGGTTTAGGGGGGGTTTTGGGGGATTGCGGTAGTGCAAAAACCTCCATGCAGCCTGGCTGCTGGGGCGACGACACAGGGAGGGTCACATCAGACGGGGAGGCTCGGGATTTGCATGAGATTCTATTTGATGTTGTGCCGTTCCACTTTCTCCAAAGACCTGCAAAACTGAAGCAGTGAGGAGCAGCCATCTTTGAGCGGTTATGATTTCACACTGGTGTCTTCTGAGAGGTGCACAATAGCCATCGTTAAGTGCTCAGTATCGTCTACTGCTTGGCATCAATTATGAAACAATTTCAGTCTCTATTTTTGTCCTGTTCCAATGCAGTGAGTGGTAAACCCAGTTAGTTTTGGCTTGGCCCCAAGAATTGGAATGAACAGAGTGGCCTCTTCTGATGAAATTATACAGTAATCTGCCTTTGTGTCTGAGAGTAGTGAGTACTGCTGTGGACATAGCAGTGGACCTGGAGTTTTTTTCGTGAGCACCGGTAGAACGTGAAGACCAAAAAAGCTTCTGTTGAGTAGCTGTAAAAAATTGGACAATATCCAGTGGCTGATCAGAAGTGTACCGGAAGATGTTCAAGCCATTTCTATGCATTTCTATTCGAGTGGGCGTGGCCTCGTGGGTTTGAGTTACTCTCGGATCTGGCTTTGTTGGGTGTCCGCTGGCCGGGACATCCGCAGTGTCCTTCTGGGTGACACTTGGTCCCACATAAAAACAAAAACACAAGCCAAATGTATGGGTACCATGCCCTCCGTGTGCGGGCATGGCTGGCCCTCCTGTCTTCAGTGGTATCACATAAAACCAGCACTGAGGTGTGTGTACGACTGTACGTGTGTGTGACACTGGACTGTGTGTGTCGGCCCTGTGTCCAGAGTGAGGTAGTGCCTGACAGCACAGGGCGCAGCCCGGGGTGTGTCTGAGGTAAATGTAGTAGCCTTCTTGGCATTAGCCTGCACTCAGTGAGGCCCGTGGTTAAAGGCATGTGTGTGATCAGCCTGGACGGGCCGCACTGAGAGAGGTCCCCCTATAGGAGGACCCCACACCCTGCAGGTATGGGCGCATACAGACACTGCTGAGCTGCAGTGTGAACAGTAAATGAGGCATTCTCGTTACTCTGAGGTGGTGCTGTTTGTTTAGAGGAGATAGAGAAGTGTCTGTAACATGAGCTCTGCTGCCTTCTGCTGCTTTTAAGCCCTCCTCTGAGGCATACATCTACTCTGACCCCTGGCTCTGCATCTCACACCGACTATTAAATCTTATTTCCACACGGCTCTGCTGGCCTCCTAAGTGTCTCCATCCTTCTCGCCATCCCTCTCTCCATCCCTCTCTCCTCTCCTTCTTCCGTTAGTGCCTCCTTGAACAGAGAAGGACTTAATTGTCATTCATAAGATGCTCGGCTGCTGGCAAAGGCAGCGAAGGCAATGACAAAGCAGGTCTACTAACTTCTGTGTGTGTGTGTGTGTGTGTGTGTGTGTGTGTGCGTGTGCGTGTGTGTGTGCCACCGGAGACAGTCCAATGACACACATGAAGGTAGATATGGAGCCATGGTCTGCAAGTAGATAACACAATTATAAAACTGGAGGAGCTTTGTAAAGTATAGCACCAGTTAGACAGGTATTTAAGAAGTCGAGGAGCTCCATATCAGCTGTAACGGCTCAGATATAGTTAGGTCTGGTAGGTTTGCTTTTACAGCAGCCATTGTACGACAAAGCTGAAATTTTCAACGTGCAGTGTTTTGCTGAATGTAAGTGTGCGCATGTTTGTATTGTATAGTTTGTCTTAACACTTCAGACATAATACTGAGAGGTGCTGGTTTGCGAGGAAGCTGGAAATATGTATGTAAAAAAACAACAAAACAATAAATCAGTGATGTATAAAAGGACTACATCGAATCGGACGGGGTGAAGCGGTCCCCTTTATGAAGGACTGAGGTGCGGGTTTGTT
>KN483077.1:0-16499 GCA_000787095.1 Periophthalmodon schlosseri | reverse complement strand
ATATTTGTGCACCTGTCTATGGAGGCTGTGTTTGTGTGTGTTGCCATGTTCTTGTCTCCATGGAGATGTTTCTGCTTTGCCTGGAATGTTCCACAGTATGGCATTACACATATCTATCTTGCATTTGACTAGCAAGGACCACGCATAAAGAGCAGTACACAAGAAAGATATGTATGTTTGTCGGGATAGACTAGTATAATTAGGGCTTCTGGGTAATTAGAGGTGTGGTTGAGGTGAGCTGTGGTTCACTGCAGAGGAGAGGAATCCTGCTCCTGAATCTCAGTTAATTGTGTTATCTTGCTAAAATAAAGACTTGGATGTGAGCGTGTTCACCTCTCCCCAGATCTGACCTGTAACTTGGCTGAGTGGCATCACCTATTGTCTCCAAGTCAACAGATATTTAATGGGACATTCTAGACAAAGCATATAACATCTCCTTGGAGACAAGCGGGTGGCCGACCCTCCGCCGGAAAAGTTACATAGTGCACTTTTAAGCACCTTTCTGTATAAAATATGTATGAAGGGGGAGCATTCTATTTTGTTTTCGAAAACATCTCTCAAAAATACTCAACTTTAATCAAATTGTCAAATGTTACACTGACTTTGACTTCAAAACTGCTCCCATTTCAAAATTCAAATTTCAGACTTCTTTTTCTTGATTTCAAACTTTTACTTTTCATTTGCTTTGAAATATGTCAACCAGCAGAATGTGGAGTTGTCAGAAGCTGCCAGTCTAAATTTAAATGCAATTTATTTTTCTGTTACTGAACTATAATCCACTGAATAGAGATGTCCAATTCTGGTCTGCATTTGGAGATTTAGCCTTGATTTTCTGAGCAAGTGTGAATAATATTTCTCATTTATTGTGGCTAAGACGCTGAGCTCAAAAGCCGCTTTGAAGAACAGCTCTTACAATGTGTTTTGGAAATGTGTGGACATGCAAATTCTGTCACTTATCAAAGAAACCCAGCCCATTGGCAGGGCGTTAGTGGAGCATGTTTTTGCACTGAGTAGCCTTCACTACAGTAATTATAGAGACATAGATATTGACCAGGCCTGTCATCTGCAGATATGTGCATGCTTTTGTTTGCCTGGCATATCCAGAATGATGTTTTTTTATACAGATGTTTATCAGTCTGGACCCCATGCTCTCCGTCACGTCTCAAGACCGACCAAACATGGTCGTGCAATCACATTGTTTTTTGTTTTGCATTTCAGTGACGTATTTGAAACGAAGAAGCTCATTGGTCAACTATTATTTACAAACAAAATGACATTTCTCTCACCTCAAACTAACAGTTCAGTGCTTCACTTAATGATTCTACAGAAATCCTTTCAGTCCTGTGTGATATTTTTTACCTTTCTTTTTCATCATAAGCAGCCATATTTGCTTTGATATGGTCAGACCATGTGTGTCCCTGATTGGCTAATCCACCTGTCAAACACACCCATTTGAAAACGGGAGATTCACCGGTGACCAGACTCACATCTTCGTAAAGTATTGAAGAAGTGTATTCCAGATCCCAAGTTAATATTTTGTATTTGTGGCTAATAAACCCTTTTACCGGCTCCTAGTAATTCTCAGGCTGTAAACACTCAGTGACCAACGCAGCACCTTCTTTCCCCGAGGTTTCTCCCGCTAGTGTTAGCAACAGGTTTGACCGACAGCGTTGCTAAGCACCTGCCCCCTGCTAAACCAGCCGTGAGGCCGGAAAGGGGCATTACCTTCAACAGCCTCGCTCTGGATTGGCTCTTTGGTTGCTATGATACTTGCCGTCGGAATTCCAAATATGGCTCCAAATTCGCCCCTATAGCCGCTCGCCTCAACGCACGTCATTTGGCTGAAACCGAACGCTACGGGTGATGCCACACTCACTCAGTCCACTTCTTTATACAGTCTATGGGTTCTTCGAGGGTGCCACTTCTCCGCCCAAGCACCCTCCACTTGACCCAGGATGTTAGTCAGGTCAAGAGAACCTAGCTAGAGGCTTGTGCACATTTTGCCTGAGTTTCAGTTTCCATTCTGGAATATTAAGTCATTTAAGTAGGCCATGCATTATTTACTAATCCTGATATTGGCCATTCATAATTCATTCCCTGTGTGATTGCTTCTTTCAGCCTCTTCAAACTCTTGAGTGTTGACAATTATCTACTGTTGAGAACATGTCGCTGATCTCCATCTATCTCCGAGACCTCCTTAAAAAAATGCTGTTTGGTGTTTAATTGAAACAGTTGGTTGAAGGTTAATGCTATCGTCTTGTTTCATAAATACAGCCATTGCTCTCTCGTCCCCGCACCCCGCGCTCTGCTTTTGTTTATAATGTATTTTCCTTATTAAACAGGTGCTTCACAGATAAGCGCTTATCACCATCTCGGTCTGGCCCATGCATACTAATGCCTGCTGTTTGTGAGGTTAGAGTGAGACACAGAGGGTGAAGAGAGGAGGGGTTTCAATGGCACTTCTAATGCCTAAAAGAGAGGATATTAAAGTGCATATGACAGGTTTTATGTTTTTTCTAATTATGACTTGCTTTGGTGGGATGGTGCCTGTGGTAAATATTTATCATAGTTTTACATCAGTTAAGTGGCAGTTGTTGTTTTTTTTTTGTTTTAAATCAGAACTATTGTGCAAATTAGACAAGTTTTGGCATTTGTTACCACCATAGACTGTATAAAGAAGTGGATTAAGTGAGTGTGACGTGACTCATAGCGTTCGGCTCCAGCCAAATGAAGCGTGTCATGGCTAACAGTGACGGGGGCAAATTTGGAGTCGAGTTTCATATTCGAAATTCTGCGAGTAAACCTGGAGCCAACCTGGAACCAGGCTGTTCCTGCCCACACCACTAGTTTAGCTCCTAGCTAAACCAGTGGGGGAAAGAAGGCAAGTGATTTGTCTGTTATTAATGTTCGTATCTTGATTTACAGACACAATAGCGAAATAAAAATACCAGAACCATGTAGAGCGGTTAATACAATCATTTTAAGACCAAAATGACAAGTCTGACAGCAGCAGTTACAGAGAGAGGGTCGACAGATTTTCAATAGAAAGTGAATTGAACCCAGAGTCGATGGAGCCGGACACACGCCCATGATCACTTCCTGTTTAGAATGTGGTGGCTAGCGGGTTAGCTATGTCCTTTTATATATACAGTCTAGGGTTAACACTATTGTTGCTAGGTTGCAGTTATGGAATTACCGCTACCTACTGCTGCCTGTGTCCAACCAGGAAAGAAAATTATAAACTTCACCAAAGTAAAAATCCAGCCAAAAACTAGTCAAGATTTTTGTAAATTCTTAAATATAATTATATTAGCTATGTTTTAGTGATATGCATAATGTAATCTGTCACATGCACCTAAAGGAGAAAAATACTCAAATATGAGTACTTATATATTCTACCTACCTACCTATTCTACCTTTTATGTACTTTCTTCAAAATGTTAAACACGTGCATTATAACGTCGCCCATTCTTACACCACTGCCTCTGGGGGAACCTAACAGTGCAGCATCTAGTAACAGCCCACATGATATTGAACTGGGGACCTGCTTGTTGTGAGGTGACATTACTTACCACTCCACCACCCTGTCTTCGAATGCACAAAGTCAAGAAAGTCAAGTGCATGTCCAAGAATTTCACCTCCATTCACCTCCATGATGTAATGCTTTTAACAAATCAGATCAAAAGAGAGAGAGGCCGAGCTAAGAGAGGAGTAGGAAGCTAAAAAAAAAAAAAAAAAAAGCAGTGTGAATGAAACGTGAAGCGATTCTTCTGAATGAATCAACTCCTTCCTGTTACGTGTTCTCTCTCTCTCCCCCTTCCCCTCCGTCTCTCTGCCCCCTCCGTTCTTTGCTCTCCATCTCCTTCCTCTACGTGGCCCCCCTTTCTTTTTCTCTCTCTATCTCCCTCCCTCCCTGCCCTCCTTACCCTGTCTGTCACTCCCTCTGTCTCTTCCCTCATCTCTCCCTTTCGCTCTCTCCCTCTCTTTTTATCCCTCTTCCCCTTCGTCTTTCTCTCTTCTCTCCCGTTCTGTCTCCCTCCCTCTCCCCATCTCTCTGTCTCCCCCTCCTGGTGTCACCCCTCCCTCTCACTATCTTACCTAACTCCTTGTCACTGTCTTTTCCTCCTCGGTTACCCTCCCTCACTCTCTTGCTCTCCCTCCCTCCATCTCCTTTCTCTCTCTACCCCCCTGTCTGTACCTCCCTTTGTCTCTCACTCCCTCTTTCTCCTTGTTTCACTCTTTGCCCCCCTCTCTCTCCCTCTCTCTTGGTCTCTGTCTCTCCTTCCCGCTTTGTCTTTCTCCTCCCATCTCTTCCTTTGTCTTCCTCCCTCCCCTCTTCCCTCTCTCTCTCTATCTCCCCCTCTTGGTGTCACCCCTCCTCCCTCTCAGTATCTTATCTAACTCCTTATCGCTCTCTCTTCCTCCTCCATGTCCCTCCCTCCCTACCTCTCCCTCTCTGCCTCCCCCTCTTGGTGTCACCCATCCTCCCTCTCACTATCTTATCTAACTCCCTATCGTTCTCTCTTCCCCCTCTACTTCCCTCCCTCCCTCTTACCACCTCCTCCTCTTGGTGTCACCCCTTCTCCCTCGCACTATCTTATCTAACTCCTTATCGCTCTCTCTTCCTCCTCCATTTCCCTCCCTCCGTGTTTCGCTGTCCTTCCCTCCATCTCTCCACCTCCCTCTCTTGGTGTCACCCCTCCTCCCTCCCTCTCACTATCTTATCTAACTCCTTATTGCACACTCAAGGTATTCCTATAATCCGCTTATGCTTGTTCGGCTCCTTCATTGAAACTTAATATGAGCCGGGCCCCGCTGTGCTCGGTGAAGAGAAGCCGTATTAGTTTTTAGCAGCTGGACAAGTCTTGAACTCTCAGGTGAAACAATAGCACAGGTGAAGAGTTCAGAGTCGTTGGTTTGGTTGTAACTAAAGAACAGGAGGAGTGGTGCGGAAGTAGAGGATGAGAAGGGTTTGTAGGAGGTGAAGAGCCATATCACAAGTGCAAGGGTTATGTAAGGACAGCGCAAGTCTTCACTGATTACTCTGGAAGTTTTTTTTTTTTATATAATTGTTGTTATATTTTATTTTGATTTTGTTTAATTTAATTTAATTTTGGTTTATTTAATTTTGGTTTGTTTAATTTAATTTAATTTAATTTTGTTTTTTTTTCCTTTTCTTTTGTTTTATTTTCTTTTCTTTTGTTTTATTGTATTCTCTGCTAAAATTTGAGAGAGAGGAGGTGAAAGAGAGGGGAGGAGAGGGGGGTAGAGACAGAGGGAGATGGAGGAGGGGAGAGAGGGGAAGAGGCAGGAAGAGAGAGAAAGGAGAGAGAGAGAGAGGTGAGAGAGAAGAAGTGAGGGGAGGGTAGAGACAGAGGGAGACGGAGGAGGAGAGGGAGGGGAAGAGGCAGGAAGAGAGAAAGGAGTAGGAGGTGAGAGAGGGAGAGGTGTGAGAGGGGAGGTGAGAGGAGGGTCGAGACAGTGGGAGACGGAGGAGGAAAGAGAGACAGAGACAGAGAAAGACAGAGAGAGGAGGGGGGAGAAAGAGAGGGAGAGAGAAAATGAGTTGACAGAGGGAGGGTGTGAGGAAGGGAGGAGAGGAGGAGAGATAGGGGAAGGCGTGTGGAGAGGAGAGACGGAGGGATCAGGAGAGGAGAGAAAATTGGGGATTTTGAGAGGCGCCTCAGGTAAGACATTCATTTATTTTGAGATTTTAAGTAGACGTGTTAGACATATTATGCAAAATGAGCTTTTTTTTTTTTTTTTTAATAAGGGGCAAAAAACAAATCCCTTTTTATTAGATCAACAACATAGTTTAAAGTTAAGATATAAAACAGAATTAGGTTAAGGTTGGCAGGGAAAGACTGTGGTGAAGGTTAGGATTAGTCTCTAGGAAATGAGGTCAATGCAATGTCCCATTAGATTTTTAAACCCAACTTGTGGTCACATATGCAGTTTGGTTTTGAGAGATTTTTCTGGCTTTTTTGTCTCCTTTTAGTCAACTAATCAGTGCTCAGGAAGTGTTTTTATTTGACTACTTCCCTATGCATCACACATGTACCAGATGTTTTCAAAATGTGACCTTTTGATTTCCATGACTTCATTACGCAAAACAAGAAAACATATTGCTACATTATTCTAACAATGTATTCATTTCATTATACAGTGTCATAGGATCATTATATAAGGCCTCACTGTAAACAATCTGTAAACCTGATGCCCTCCCTCTCTCTCCCTCTGCGTGTGTGCGGGTGCATGTGGTAGGAGCAGGGAAAGTCCTCTGTATAGAAAGGCAACCCAGCAAATATCATTACCAGCTGGATTTAATCATGCTGTGCTCTTATAACCTCTCTCTCTCTGTGTGCGGGTGCATGTGGTAGGAGCAGGGAAAGTCCTCTGTATAGAAAGGCAACCCAGCAAATATCATTACCAGCTGGATTTTCCCCGCTCTCTCTCTCTCCCTCTCTCTCTCTCTCTCCTCTCCACAGGCCTCCCTCTGTCTCCCGCTCTTTCTCCCTCTCTCTTCTTCTCTCTCCTCCTCTTCCCCCTCTCCTCTCTCCACACGCCTCCCTCTATCTCCCGTGCTTTCTCCCTTCCTCTCCTCCTCTCTCTTACCCTCTTGCTCTCCTCCTCTTCCCCCTCTCTTCTCTCCACGCGCCTCCCTCTGTCTCCCGCTCTTTCTCCCTCTCTCTTCTTCTCTCTCCTCCTCTTCCCCCTCTCTTCTCTCCACACGCCTCCCGCTCTTTCCCCTGCTCTTTCTCCCTCTCTCTTCTTCTCTCTCCTCCTCCTCGCTCTTCTAACTCTCTCACCCCCTTACTCTCCTCCTCTTCTCTCTCTCTCTCTCTCTCTCCTTCCCGCCCTCTCCTCTCCACATGTCTTCCCTTTTCTCTCTCTCCTTCTCCCTCTCGCGCCTCCTCTCTCTCTCCCTCTCTCTCTCTCCTCTCCTTTTCTCTCCCTCTCTCCTCACCCCCCTCCCTCCCTCCCTCCCTCTCCCTCTCACACTCTCTCACCAGGGATCCAGGTCTCTAATTGAAACCCTCTATTTGTTTATCCCCTGCGTCTGCTAACAGCTTTAAGAGCATGTGCGATGAGGAGGGGAGGAGGCTGGGAAAATGAAAGACGTGGGTAATGCAGTCCCCAAAAAGTTGTTTTAAATAAGCCACTCGCCCTCTGTGTTTCTCATCATGCGGCTATGGCTAGATCAGCGTGACGGAGTTAGCCTTTAGCGAAGACTTACAGGGATACAGGAAATTGAATAGTATGGTTTTGGCTACTTAGTGATTGTTGTGTTATTTTCAGTAAAGCTGGAGAACTAGCAGGGTAATAGCAGGCGACAGGGCACTGCAACGCCTAAAACATGTGACTGATTTGTTTTTTAAAGCTGACAAACCCAAATCATTAGCTTAACCCCAACCTAAACCCCGTTCCTACACTTTAAAGGGCCCATATTACGCTATTTTCTCTATGTTTTAATGTTTTAATGTTGTTTCCTCATCACAAACATTCCTGGAGTTGCGTTTTGTTTCATTCACACATGTTCAACACAAATCCTGCATATTCTTCATACTCTTCTCTCGAACAGAAAACATTTTGTTCCACCTTGTGATGTCATGTGATAATACAGGAAGTGCTCCACTGTGTTTTTAAACTCCATACACCTTCACTAGAATCATTTGGATAATTTCAGCCCTGGAATTGCCAATCTCTGCTGAACTAAAGTTAAAGGCAGCTGGTGACTTGAAAACTACCGCTTTATGACATCACAAGGTGGAATAGAGCATTTTGAGCTTTGGAGATGTAGACGTAATAATAAGATTGCTCAAACATGTGTGAATGAAACAAAACACAACTTCAGGTATGTTTTTGAGGAGGCACCAACATCATAACATGACTTAAAGCTCACAAGAGTCAATTTGGCTTAATATAGGACCTTTAAAGGTGCTCCATGTAACTTTTCTGGTAGTGGATCCCATGGGTTCTGTACAGTATAGCACTGGACCTTTCTATCTTGCACTTACTCCTTATTGCTTAAAAATACCTTGAAAAACAAGCATGCTTACTGATAGCAGAGTTGCTTTTCACCAGATCAGACCTGTAACATAGCCTGGTGGCATACTTGCTTGTCTCCATGGAGATATACAAGTTTAATGCCACACTGTGGAACATTCCGGGCAAAGAAATAACATCTCCACAAAAAAGAGCAGACGGCGAACACTCCACCCTTTAAAACATGGTTTTCATCACCTTGAGATAACAGTTTTATTCATTTTGTAACAGATTTTTAGGTGTGATGCAACAACTCAGGCAAAATCGAAATGGAGCATTTTTGAGAAGATGGCTTTGGATTAATGAAGCAAATGTGCCTTAACCAAAATACAACTCGAAGTATGTTTTTGATGAAAGAACAATGTTAAAAGCTTTATAAAGTCCATTTTGCATATGTGTACTTTAATTACAACCCTGTTCCTACATTATCACTTTATCAAATGACCAGTCACAACAGACTGTCCCTTCGGAGCGTACAATCTAGCACCGACCAAAAGAATCTTGTACCAAATATCAAATAGAACCATGTTTACAAAACTCCCCCTAGAACCTGTTTTAAATGCCAAAGCCTTTTAGCACGCTTCTGTCATGTTGTCTTGGTTTTTTCCTGATAACCTCTGCAGGCCTTCCTCAGATGAAAGTGTGGACCTGGTTTAATCAAATATTACAACCGCGGCTCTCCTCCTGTATCCAGTATCCCACATCGGTGCAACATGAGACCTTGACATCCGCTAATTGCTTGGCTTCCTCTTCAAAGGGGGTTTTCTAAAGTGAAGCAGCAAAAGTGAAATTTGGCACAAGAACTCAGCGCGTTGGATTTATTTCAATCAAATTTGTAATAGCCGGAGTCAGATGTCAGGCGTTATGTTATGCGTGGCTAAAGCAATGCATTATGAACACCATATTGAAAAGCAATGCTAAGTGAATAGAGGCTTATTCAAATTGGCTCTGACGGGCTCACTGCAAACCTACCTCAAATTTAAGACGGGATACTTCAGGTTAAAACTTTGAACTAGTTACAAGTCATGTTATTCAAAGTGGACTTTTATGAGCTGTCAAACTAGTGTTCAAACATACCTGGGTTCATATTTTGAATCATCCATCTTTTGTTATAACGTCTAATCAAAAACAAACAAAAAACAAAAACAAAAGTGTGGACATGTTATTGCCTCCGTGTTTCCAAAGTTTATAACCTTTGACTAAACTTACAATGTGCTAGTGGTAGTAGTAGAAGACATAAGACGATATTGAAATTTGGTCAAGATTAATTGCGCTTAACGATTACATCACAGTAATTATTAAAGTTGATGACAGTTTACAAGTGGATATGAGTTATTACAATTTTAATATTATGGTAAATGGTAAATGGTCACATTTTTTATATAGCGCTTTTCCATCTTCAAGGCTCTCAAAGCGATTTACACCAATCAACCATTCACCCACTCACACACACATCCATACACCAGTGTACGCAGACACTGGGGGCGAGGTGGGTTAAGGGTCTTGTCCAAGGACACCACGACAGATGGAGGCAGATGGAGCTGGAATCGCACCGCCAACCTGTGGGTGAGTGGGTCTGACCGCTCAACTAGTGATGTTTATGTCGCCAACCTTCAGATCAGTGGACAAACGCTCTACCAACTGAGCTACTGTCGCCCGTGAATAAGTTCCATATTTAAACAAATGTTACAGGATTGTACTTTGTTATCAGTGAAAACAACAATGATCTAGAAGAAAACATCATCTTCTTCTACCTTTGATGATGATGATTATCTCTGATGGCGATTATCACGATTATATAAAATGTCCCACAAACGATATTGTCGACCGTTTTCATCACGATAAACGATATTATTGCTTAGTGTCCCATCCCTAAAATAGAACGCAAGATGATCACTTTCTTCCATCCATTTTTTAGATTGGACTGTTACGAACACGCATTTCTGGTTAAACGGGAATCCCGTTAATTTCTGGAGAACTTGAGAAACGTTTCGCTGCTAAAATTTGAAATAAAGCAGGTTGATATGTGTAAAATTCAGTGTTTGTGTGCAGCACCAAGTCAACAATGCACCGATTCTCTGGGAGGCTTGAAAACTGTTTTGTAGTCTGTATAGAACTTACTTGCTGTTGAGATTGGCAGCTCTATGCAAAACTATACAACCAGAATGATAATGTCAGCGCCTGTAGCAATAACAATAAGGTAAATACAATGTCAAATGCCTAGAAAAGATTCCCAAATTCATTCTTAAAATAGACTAACACAATATGTATGTTTGTTTGTTGCATGTAAACCTTTACCTGGGAACGAGTGACGTACGGCGCGTTAAAGGCCTCCACGTGGCACTGAAAAGCAGTGCATTAATCTTGTGAACAGACTTGTATTCACACAGTAAATGTAGTGGAACGTTTCAGCACATGTTAGCTGCTTTGCTAACTCAACCTGCATTTGAGTGTGCGTCTCATCACCGTGCTAAAACATGCATCATCCTTTCTTTCGGAGCAGACAATTCATCTTAATCCCTCACGCTCTTGTGGGTTGTGCAAAAGGAGGAAGCTCCGTGTCTCTGCTCCGGCGTCACGCTCGTCTGCCCCGGTCTACCCCACACGAGAGGGACTCCAATCGGCTACGGGTCGGTCCGAAGTCCCTTAGAAAACATCCGGTAATCCATCACTGCGAAGGTGTGTCTGAGATAGAGACAAGTGAATATATTTGAATTGTAAAGAGGAGGCAGAGGGCGAATGGAAAAGCAATGCATCTTTTAAAATAGTGTAAACACCAGGAAACGTACATTTAGAAGTTACTGTTACAAGAAAAATAGGTTCCTGCAGGGTTTTTTTCCATGCAGGTTTTGTGACCTCTGGCAAAACATAAAATGAGACATTTTAACTGTGACCCATTTTGACGCAAATGAATCGCATGTTAATTTTGGCCATCAGCGCGCTCTAATTTCAGGTGAATTTGAGGAGACAGGCGAGGGGTTCTGCTGGCTCTGATTCTGCAGGTTTTGGTCTTCTCCTCCGCTGCTCCGTCTGTGTGTGCGGGCCTACGGAGGACGGGAGGCGTATGTGTGTCTAACTCGCACACGCAGAGCAGGAGAGGAAGATCTGAGCACCGCGTCGTTCCGTCCTTGTTGCAAAGCGCCGCTAAGCCCCCGCCTTCCCGTGTTGTGTCTCGATGTTAAAATCCCGGAACACGTTTGCAAAATGCATCTCATGATTTCGTAAATATCCAAAACAATAGCCTTCCAAAAGTACGATAGCTTCAGCAAGTTCTGTTGTTCAACATAAATATTTTGAAGTTGGCACAATAGCTAAATTTCATCCGTTGTCCTGAGGCAGGTAAAAACACATGTGTAAATTGGTCACTCTGTTCTCACTGTTATTCCTTTTTCACTGTTTTTCAAAACGACAATTAGCACTGAGTAGACTTGTTGATTTATTCAAATTTGTCAACACATTCAACACTTAACATTTTCTATAGAGTGACAGGGAACAGGAACAGTGTATTTTAACTTTATTGTATTAGCAAAAAAAAAAAAAAAAAACCTTTATTGCATGATTATCAGAGAACAAAATTCACAAACTATTGAAGTATTTTGGGAACATAAATAATGAGTATTAATATTAAAAACTATATAAAATATAAAACAAGATCAAATAGAAGGGGAGCATTCCATAAGGTATTTGCAATTAAATAAACTTTGACCAACAATAAATACTAAATAGATGGAGTATCGTTGACGTGGCATATTTTTCTTATTCAGCCATTGCGCCTTCCTTTCTTTTCATTTGTATAGAGAACATCAACGCAGTTAAATGTAGTAAGCAGGGACGTTTAGTATTTGAATTCCTTACCTATAAAAAACATGCACTGTGAATGATTGGAACCAGTCCAAAACAACTTTTTACACCTGCGCACATGCCATTTTGAGCTATGCATGGCCAAAGCTTTGACAGAAAGCTATTTACAAACCTTTTAGTGCGATAGACTCAACTTTTCTCCTTAAGCCTTCACACAAACTTGCTTTTAGCGACTTGAAAGAACCACGGGCCACTTTTTCCTTGTGTTAAATATATTCCTAATGCATTCCCGCCAAAAAACTAGCGGCAGCGAGTGTGCGAGTTAGCGTGTCCGCGGCTAATCGCATTTTGCCACAGCCGCTTCACTGTGTCACTCACAAACTGCGTCTGGCTCTGCTCCTATAACCTCCCAAACAATGTAGCATACACACAAGAGGAGGGAGCGCGCGCTAGGCTAACGCGTTTAGCTTTGTTCAGGGTGATCCCCAGCTCAATGCATTGGAATGGGAGATAAAAGATGACAGAGCAGAACAGCCGGATGGTATATGCTACATAATACTGTGACATCATCGCGCGCCTTTCATAGAATAGATATTAGCATCAAATGTATGGGAGATAATGTAGGCTGAAGTCCACCGCGTCTTACGGATAATAGGCATTCGACAAGAGTGTGAAGCAAATTAACATAGTAACATACCAATGACATACACGGAAATGGATTTGCTGTGCTGTGTCTAAAAATAATTGATTGCTGAAATTCGATCAAAGTTGTTGTCAGTGTTTATGTAAAAGCTAAGGTTAATGAGGTAATTATGATATGGATGTTGTTCAATCAACTCATCTGCCATATACAGTGCTCTACCAATTATCATTTTCCAAATTAAATCAAATTAAATCAAATTTGAAATGTATATATATTTTTAGTTTTTAGGTTTTTTTTTTCCAGTTAGTGTATTATTGCAGTATATTTGTTGACATTTCACATATTGCAGATAATGATGACATGTGTGAGCTAAAATCTGTATACTGTGTTTTCCGGACTATAAGTCGCACTTTTTTTCATAGTTTGGCTGGGGATGCGACTTATACTCAGATGCGATTTATATGTGAAATATATGTTTTTTTCTTCATTATTATGCATTTTTTGGCTGGTGCGACTTATACTCCGGTGCGACTTATACTCCGGAAAATACGGTACACACTTGCATCTTGGGGAACTGCCTCTCTTATGGAGACAAAGATCAGGTCCCCATGACTTAAATCCTTTATTATTAAATCAACACGATTAAAATGAAGCTATAGATTAACATGTTGAAGGCACTGTACTGTCATAAAAATGATTTGGTCCAAAGTTATTCCTCACTTACTTTATGCATTCCGAGCATCCTAATTTTTCACTGCGATAAGTTTATAAGTGCTTTTCACAACTCTCAGGGACAAGAGCGGAGTTTTGCTGTCACGCTAAAACTAACAACTAGCATGCTAACTCACGCTCCCTAATTATCGGACAATGAAATGCTTTCGAATTAGATGCAGACAGCACGCAGCAGACATATTTTGACCTCAAGAGCTACTTATGCAGTAGGCCTATATCTGTCCTAGGGGAACACACAAATACATGGAAAGAGCCTCTAAGTAGTAGCAAGTAGTAACTATGGGTACGGTTGGGATCGGTCTCCGTGAAAATGATATAAGTCGTCCCAACATGGAAACTTACATGCATGGACTTATGTGTAAGAAACAAAACCCTGTTTCACCGTATGCATAACAAGTCATTAGATCTTGTGCTCATAAATCCTGCCTGTGTTTTCTTGGCTCTGCACCAGTCCTGTAGAGAAGTGTAGTAGTTTCTCCCCAAAGCAGCGGTGTTTGGAGCAGCAGGTCTTCCCTCCTGAATGCTCGAATCCTCCCCCGCCCTCGTGTGACGGCTGTAATCACAGTTATTCAGACAGGGCCAGAGCGGGGCGCGGACGCACATACACGCCACAGGGGGCGCTGGTCAGCATGATTACTGTTATTTTGTGGTCTGAGCAGGAGGCGGAAATGTCCAGCTTCACAGCGTGTCTGTCTTTCTTTCTCTCACTCACACAGCACATGCAGGTTTTGTTAGTGGGGCTTAGGCGGGCTTATCTCCCCACCAATGTGCACAAACAGAATAACGCATTAGGCCTATTTCTGCTCTTTGTACCCTGTGTCTATGAAATGAAAAGAGAAAATCTCCAATGATTTTATCTGGATCTATTGGGGCGGCAGTGGGGCAGGTGCTTGGTATTTGCATCCCGTCTTGCTTCAGGGATATAGCTGTGTCATCGCCATCGCTAGTTGCTGTGGCTGGTTGTGACAGGAAGGGCATCTGACTGGTTGCTATGGCAACCCCTAATGAAAAGCTTACCTTGGTTGAAAATTCAAATTTAATTCAATTTAATTTGTATATTTATTAATAATTTCATTCTTGAGCCTTGGCACTGAATAGAATTTGACCAACACAATAACTCAAAACTTGCGCTGTTGATCTTTGGAGAATTGGTTCAAGTTGTGAAATTGCTTTAGCCTCATGTAATAGTTTTTTTTTTTTTTTTAAACTTAGTAAAATCACATATAAACAGTTTTTATGATCCTTTCTTCTACTCACAAATGCTGTGAGTTAGCTTGGGTTAGCTTGTGCTGGCTCTCTATCCACACAAAGAAGGATTAAACCACTGCCTATTTTTGCTCTGATTCCATCTCCGAGTCTTTTCGGGTTCGAATTCTCGCCTCATTTCTTTTTACCGCCTTAATTCTGCACTCCGCTTGTTTAAGCCACTCGCTGCCTATATACCCGCACTCTCGCTTGCCCCATTTTCCCCTTTCCGAGCTCCTTTTCATTCCCCTCTCTCCCTCCCTCTCTCTCCCTCTTTCTCTCACTCCGAGGTTGTGAACTTTCCTAGCAGGGGTCCTATACAGCGAAATGAAAGCGCTTTCGGGAGCCCTATCACAGAGACACACATGCGCTGGGTTAAACATGGGATGTATAAATGGTAGCTGAACTCATAGACCACAAAAATAAGAAAACACACTCACCACCCCCGTTTCTATCAGCCGCACAGCACAGGCCAATTTTCAAAATCTCTATGGGAAAAATGAATGGGAAATGTACTTCCAGAACCAGGGGGGGGGGGGGGGGGGGGGGGCCCCCAGCCAATGCACTGGTATTGGAATGGCCTCTCGGCTGGAGAGATGGAGGAGGAGAAAAGGAGCGCGCCCGTGCTTCTAAATCTTTCTTTTTGTTGCCCTCGTTGACTGCTGTGTCCATGGGGAAGCCAAATTCTCATTCAGAATGTGCCCACAACCCCAAATTTAGAAAGGACCTTGCAACTAACATAGCATTCAAATGTATCAAGATTGGTAGATAGATGGATAGATAGATAGATGAATAGATAGATAAACAGACAGATAAACAGATAGAGAAACAGGCAGATTTGGAATGGAAATTTCTTCTTGTGACTATTGCATATTGCTGCCTAGGTTATACTCTATTGTTAACATGATAAACTTCTCATGGAAGAATAATACGAGCTGAAAGATGAACCAATGGCCTGTGCTCATTGGCGCGAAATGCCAAAAAAAAAAAAAAATCTTCTGCATTACTTCCTGAATACTGTCCTAGTACTGCCCAACGTGCAAAGTCAGAAACATGCACCGCGGGATAAGTTCTGACCAATCAGAGTGATAGCTGCTGGAGTGGAGCTAGCGTGGGCTCAGAGCAGGCTCAGACCGGGACTAGGCTAACTTTTAAAATTTTTTTGACGATTTAAAAAATTTATGTAAAAAGTTTATGTTGTAAAAATACAAAACCCGACCTTTGTGAAAGCTGTGGATGCCCTGCCAGCTGAACACAGGCAGTTTGAATTCCCAAAAAGTGCATTGTGCTCTATGGGAGAATTCTTTCTGGGCCAGAACTCCGGGGAGCTGCAGTACCTATGGAGCTGCCACTAGTTTATCACACACGGGGATGGAAGGGGAGGGTCTTATCCAGTTTTTATCATAGATCCATGGTTTGACCCATGGCAGGATTCTGATCAGAACTGGAGGAAGAGGAGACTTGAGTGATGCAAGATCTTAAAAAAAGATACTAATATATTTTGACCTACACCCAAAGCACCATGAAATACTGTAATGCCGTTAAAAGTTCTTTCCACAGTCAAATTTACACTTTTACTACAATATATATCATTCATTCTTTGACTGTATGTTGCTCTCTGCACAACTTCAGCTGGCTGGGATCAAACTAATAATTAATTTTTTTTCACACCACATTTCTAATGGAAGCTTTACCCTAATCTGTTTTATCTTGTCTTATTTGGACCGTTGCAACCTCCATTTCATTGAACTTAAAACTATAACTTTAATACAGTACAGCTGGATCCACATGTCCGTAGCTTCCTCTGCCAAACTAGCCTGACTTTGATAAGAGCGCTATAGTATTTCCTCAATGCATCTGGAGTCATCTATATTTCAGGATTGCACAAAGATGAAGAGTTGCAACTAGGTCATGTAACTTACAAGTGCAGAGTGTGTTGGGTGAGGTTAGAGGAAGAGCCAGGATTAATCATACAGAGAGATTCACACACTTGGACTATAATAAAATATGTTCGAATAAGAAACTGCCTACA
>KN483076.1:16301-47094 GCA_000787095.1 Periophthalmodon schlosseri | reverse complement strand
TGTATAAAAAACTTAGGCATCATTTTTCCTTCCTCACAACGTCAACGTATTGCACTCTTTCACAAGTTTCAAATTACAGTCAAGACAAGAAGAGATTTTAGCCTCTAGATTTAGTTAAATGCCTTCACCCTAGCCATCCAACAGCCAACACCCTATATATGTATCACTATGAATGACAATATACAATTTTACTGTTACAATAATTCTCAGGTTAGAAATGTCATGATTATATGAATATTCATAATTACTGACACCAAAACAACAGGAAAATCCTTAATTCTCTTTCATTCACACTGTCTGGAGTATGTGACTAGCTTTATCAAATCAAACTTTCTGAATAATAAAGTAAAGCTATTGAATTATTATTTATTAATTAAATTTTTTTTTTTTTTTTTGTTCTTATGTTTATACTGTGGTCTGAGTAATGACAATTATCAATGAATCAAATAATGTTGACATCCATAGTTCTCACCACTTGGGCTGTAGTACTTTTGTTATTTAGTATTTAATGTACCTTTTTAGTATAAAAAGGCAGATTAAACTAATGATTCACAAGTTTAATCTTTCTTTATTTAAATACATTGCATCTAAGTACCCTTTTCTGCATACATAGTTGTTTTTGCGTGAACTCCCATGCAGATGTAGTCTTGTGAGTGCAGTTTGGGTCAGATACATAGAGATACATAATAGTTTTGAGAGCTTTTGCCACGCCCCGTTTTTGTCAACTAATTGACAATCGGGAGGGCATGTCTTTAGTCGACCAAGAATTTCTCTAGGCGACTACCGTCCTACTCGCCGCCACTATAGAATAGTGTTAATGCTGTAATGATCAGCGTGATTTAGTGCTTTCCGATGTGCTCAGACTTGTTCTTACAATATTTTAGTCTCACTTACCAAAGAAATCCACAGGTCAAGTTAAGAGTAGGTGTATATACTGTTTTTGTTTTCTGTTTTTGACCCGCCCTTCAGTGTAGGGCTACAACGATTAATCGACTAATCGTGACTATCAACAATAACAAATAATTGTAGTCGTATTTTTGACCATTGTAATCGTTATCTGAACTCTAACACACTCTAACACACAGACAAAAAGACCTTTTACAACAAAGACAGTTGCATTATTAAATCAAAATATCAAAAAAGAATAAACTTTCAGATTTTCAATAATAATAGAATTTATTTATAAATATTACCTATTTAGAAGACTTCAGTCAGCACATTTTAACCTTTCACTAAGTTAATAATATATTTAAAATGTCTCAATGTACAACTAGGCCTGTCACAATAATTACTATATCGAGTTATCGTTCAATACATGATAGATGGAACAATAGTTTTTGAGGGTCAATATTTATCGTGGGGACTTTTCTTTGTACGAGTGGGGAACTTTTTGTTATTTTTCTGTGCTATGATTATATTTGAGTTGTAGAGGGATGAATAAATTACTTTTTTATAAGACTTTTTTTTTTTTTTATAAATACAGACTAACTACTGAAGTGTTTCATTCTGTTATTTATTTATTGCAGTTTGTATAATATGGTTAAAAACACATTTAGAATAGTTTTTTGGGTATAATTATACTTCAGGGTCATTGTGTCAGTTGCATAAATTAGTTTCAGTATTATCGTTTATCGTCTATATTTACGTCGGCAATATATCACACTTTAACGTTATCGTTTCGCTTTAATTGTTATCGTGACAGGCCTTTGTACAACAGAAATAATCGTCTGACTAGTCGACTACTAAAATACAGTGTTTCCTAGATTCATACAGAGATTATGGTGGCACAAGCAATCCACTTTTGAATAATTTTATTGAATACATTTTTGGGGAGTAAATATGTCATGTATTGCCTCTACTAATTCAAAAAAGACTGGTTTAAGATCAGTTACTTATATAATACATTTTTGATAATACAATAAGCAAAAAGTATGATTTTTAGTAACAATTTTTGCTCATCTTGTTTTAGACTATGAGGGGCTACCATAGTCTCTCCTTTGTTAATTTGAAACACTGAAAATAATGGTTAGTTGCAGCCCTACTTCAATGCATGGGCAGCCTGTCGGGAGCTTGTGTCTTTACTTGTATTTTTCTGTGTCAGACTCGTTCTCTTCTGGGTGTTTTCGAGGAGGACACTGCTGCCATCTCCAACTACTGCACTCAGCTGTACCAGGCCATGCACCGGATCTACGACGCACAGGTGCCAAAACACAAGCCTCCACTACACATAATGTTTAACTGATGTTCAAAAGTAGGCCTGGCAATAATCACATTTTAATTGAGATACAGATTACCTCAGTTCTTGTGTCAATGATCAGTTTGCGTCTTTTTAAATTGAGAGATCTACAGCCAATCCTGTTTGTAAAAGCATGTGTTTTTTAATGATGGTGATAATAATAATAATGATGATAATGCACTGGGTTTATATCGTACCTCTCGGCCCCTCTGATCATCACAAACACTTGCACACACACCACTTTAATATTAGGTAAGGTGGGTGAAGTGTCTTGCCTAAGGACACAACAACAGATTTGTTTGGTGGATGAGTGCTCTAACCAATGAGCTACTGTCACCTCGCATGTCTTTTAGTGAAAGACAATTGTATTTGTTTTTAATATGACAAAATAAAATCTAAAATCGTGCTCAAGCAATATGAGGAAAAATAGTATATAAATAATTGTCCCATCCTATTCAAAACCTTGAATAGGTAGTAACCATGTCGTAATATTGTTTCTTCATTAACAACCATATAAGATCTATACCCATGTAAAACATGATAATTAATTTCACAATATGATTTTGTATGAATAAAGGATAAAAGATAGAATTTCAGTTGCCAAAACGTTACATTTGTACCAAATTTTAAATACAAGTGCAAACATAGTTCACAAAGCCTGGATAATGCTATTCATTGTGTCTCATGTAAATGTGGTGCATCTCCCTTCAGAATGAGCTCAGTGCAGCCACTCACCTGACGTCCAGACTGCTCAAAGAGTACGACAAACAGGTGAATGTTCCCCAACACAGAAAGACAACTCTTTCTCTTTTTATGTACTAACTGTGTCCTCTGCAGCGTTTTCCTCTAGGGGGCGATGATGAGGTGATGAGCTCTACTCTGCAGCAGTTTGCTAAAGTCATAGATGAGGTACGGTGGATTCTTTGGTGTTTAGTCGTATAAAGCCATTTTAGAGTAATTTTGTCAATTTTTATGTCTTCTTTTGGAAAATTTTCTTTTTAGAACTACAGCAGAAATTATGTAGTCCTTTTTTGGACCTGTAATTTTGTCAATTTTTATGTCTTCTTTTGGAAAATTTTCTTTTTAGAACTACAGCAGAAATTATGTAGTCCTTTTTTAGACCTGGTTTAGCCCTAGATTAGACCTGGAATAGTCATTTTATAGACCTGGTTTAGATCTGGTGGTTCTTTTCTTTGGTGGTACTTGGTGTGAAAAGTTTGAGAGCCACCGGCTTAAATCATCACATCAGCATGATATCCATTTGGAGTTTGCCAATTAATCAACCAGAACCAGGACCTGTGAGGAGGACGGTAGCCGAGTGGTTCTGAGCAATTTTCAGTTCTATCCACTTTTCAATACTGAGAATGTGCGCCAATACACCGGAACCGCAATAGTGGAAAGGATTCAAGTAAAAGTTCGAAGTCCGCTCAGGTTTCAGAAGTAAATTTCAAAATCAAGATTTTGAAAGCACAACAAAGGCAAACCAGCTACGTGTTAACTAATATCTATAACGTGATTGTTTTAAGTCCAAAAAGTTTATAAAGTTTCAGAAACAAATTTTGAATAAAATGATAGGTCATGTGGTCATTAGTTACCATGTAGCTGATTATCCCCGAGCTTTCAAACTTTTGATATACATTTTTTTCAAAAATTCTATAGGAAAAATGAATGAGAACTTTACTTCCAGAACCAAGGCGTGGGCGGTCATTGTTGAGCTCCATTATGATTAGATAAAATTATTAACATTTGAAAAGTATCAAACCTGCGATCCCTATGGTTTAAGCAAGAATCACATGTTTGTAGAAGTCTAGTCAGTCATATTTCAGTCTTTTCTCATATACAAATGCTCCTTCACATGTTTGATGAAATGTACACTGAGCAAAGAAAAGAGAGTAAATTACAAATCTAACTGCAAATACATATTTTTAATTATTCACTATTCCTCCAGTTCTATATTTATATATTTTCTATTTATATATTTCTTTCACTTTTTTGACATTTCCAGTTAAGTTCATGTCATGCTGTTTTATCGACTCAACTCGCGGACGCCATGATGTTCCCCATAACACAATTCAAAGAGAGAGACCTCAAAGGTAAAAGACTCAAGTAAAATATCATTATCAGATCAATATTGTGTCTGATGTTACCTGTTTCCCTGTGCAAACCTGTATGCATTTTCTTAATCCTGAGTGTTCCTGCAGAAATTCTTACTTTGAAGGAGGTTTTCCAGATTTCTAGTGATGGTGAGTCTTTGTTACAAGACATGTTTATGTCTAAATAGTGTGTTTTTGCAGTTATCAGTTAGATTAAAGGTCTTGTGCCAGATTTGATTCTAATATATTTGAACAAAATTTGTTTTAGTTTTGTTTTTCACATTTTTAAGACTGTAAAAATCAGGTAGAGCGTCTTTAAATACTTTTGTCATTATACAAACATAAAGTGCAGAATAGAATAATTAATACAGTATTGCACACACATACTGTTGCACAAAACCAAAAACTACAAATAAAGTTACTGTCATTTGTGTTTCAGACCACGATATGGCCATAAACCGATACAGTCGTTTATCCAAGAGGAGGGACAATGATAAGGTAACACTACGTAGCACTATGAAATAGTATGAAACACTATCACTAACTTACTACACACTATGGGTCCACTCATTTTTGAGGGTAGTGCCCAGTTTCATTTACTCAGCCACATTTTCTTGACTAACGTTTTCAACAAAACATGAGTAATGTATTGTGTAACAGTAACAGTGAATATATGTGTTGGTGTTACTGGAAGTAAGTCTAAGCGACAAAAGCTTTATGTTGACAATGTTAAATTATTGATTTGTGCTTCTTACTCCACTTCTTCTCTTTTTTTTTTCCTAATTTTTGTACTGTGTCCTAGTAATCTGCTAAATTCATTATTTAATGTTTTGTCCTGAACTGGATTATAAATCAGATGTTACGTCCAGACAGTTTCCCTAAATGCTTTTTCTGGGATCAATATTTTGTACTTCAGTGATATTATAGTAACATATATTAACAATGCTGTTACTTGAGTACAATTGTTTAATCTATCCACCTCTAACCGATTTATTTACTTGTGTAAAATATAATAACGATAGTACAAATGATAGCAAAATGAACAGATATTTCCTTGGCTGTCCTGTGTGTGGTGCGTTCAGGCGCGCGCCGAGGCTGTGGAGGATGTGTACACAGCTCGTAAAAAGCAGCACCAGACGATGATGCACTACTTCTGCTCCTTAAACACTCTGCAATACAAGAAGAAGACAGCTCTGCTCGAACCTCTGCTGGGCTACATGCAGGCTCAGGTACCACCACCATCCAATCCATTTTACATTTTATAAACAAAGAGATGCACAGATAAAGGAAGACAATAAAACACCATAAATAGTAAATAAAACAATAAATAAAAGGCAATGAAATACGTGCAGCGCTTAGGGCCAGGACTCTACCAGGTCAGGAAAACATAATATTTAAGGCCCTGTACCCGATTTGTTTCCCAGTGTATTTGAGCATAATCTGTGTTGCCCCAGTATAGATGTATATTGTATCAGCAGCTCTTGAGGTCAAATAAGTCCGCTGTATCCTGCGTGCTGTTTGCATCTAATTATTATTCTCCAATAATCAGGAAGTGCGTGTTAGCATGGTAGTTGCTAACAAAACAAAATCCAGTTGACCTAATGATATAGTTTTGAGCATTTTCATATCTGGATGAGTAAAAAAAAAATACTTTCATAAACTGCTAAAGATTTTCCAGAGTTCTACAGCTGTCCCTTGCAGGTGTTTCATTCCCGATCCCCTCACACTCCTTTGAAAATCTTTTGAGTGAAACCGGTTCTTCTTTGGCGTTGTTCTTTGATTTTCAGTCCTTTATGAAACTTAAACCTCTTTGTTTTGTTGCAGATCAGTTTCTTTAAGCTGGGCTCAGAAAACCTCACTCAGCAGTGGGAGGACTTCCTGGGAACAATTGGAGCCAGTGTCCAAAAGTAAGAGAGAAACAGAGATATTTTACTTCTACTATTATGCATCTCCTGTTTATTTGTTCTTTTAAAACATTGATGTTTTAAAAGTAAATCAAAGTGTCAAAATTAACTGTAAATGAGTTGGACTAGGGGCCAGTCAATTGGTACTGCAGCGAAAAAAATCCTCTTCATGTTTCCCATAGAGCGCAATGCAAACACAAAACTGCTGGTGTTCAACTGATAGGGATCTAAAGCTTTCACAGAGGTTGGATTTTGTGGTGATTTTGCCTATTTTCAGATCATAAACTTTCTCTCAGTTCAAAATCCTTCAGTGGTTTTAAAAACAGCTTTTGAATCTTTAGCTTTGGCTCACTCTCCCCCACTCCAGCTACTCTCACTGTGATTGGCCAGAGTGGTCACATGGTACGCGTAAAAAAGAGCTGCCAGGAACTACACCAGTAAATAAAAAATCCTTTATGAACCGTATGTAAATAAAAAATACTTTATGAACCGTATGTAAAAAAAAAAAAAAGTAGCCTATTCAAACTGGTGGTTTGAATAGGCTACAAATTTCATGATGACTAAGGCTTTGAATTGTTTTTTAATGTTTTACTACATTGGTAAATTTGCTAGGTTTGGCAAGTAAATCTGATACTAATCAACACTAAATACTCATTTGAGCAAGTATCGATACTAAAATAGTTCACACATTCACACACAGGACAGAGATGAACCTTTCCTGAATAGCTTTAGAATGATCTTGAGCTGTATCAGAACAAGTATAAGACACATAGATTAGTATACACCCATGGACCACTATGGAACCTACCTAGACGACTCGACCGAGGGATTGCACAGATATAAGGCCAGTTGGTTAAAAGCAAAAAATCGATTTTGCATCATTGGTCTGCTTTAATGTTGAAAATCACATTCTGTTGTCTAAATAAAGGATGTTTTTTTATTATCATAATGGTATCAGAAACAGTATTGACTTGAGTATCAAGTCTATTCCTTAGTATCAAAATCTAGTTTGAAATTTTAGTATCGTGACAACACTAAAAATTGCCAAGGTTTAGGACTGAAAACCCAGAATAATGCATAATATCAGATGTCTAACTTTCACCACAGTGTGCGCAGAGAGATGGAGGAGGAGGTGGGGCAGATGCAGCAGACCATACAGCAGATGGAGAGATCATGTGACCCACTGTACGCACCATGTGACCCAGACCCCGCCCACTCCCCCGTGAGCCGCAACCTCACCCGGAAACAAGGATACCTCTACATACGCAAGTAACTCTTCCACCGCAATAGTTTCAGTATTTATTATTTACTTAAAAGTGCACCATAGGCCTGTTTTCATTGGTTTGCTTTGTATACTTTATATATTTATATTGCCTTGAAGAAGTAGACGAAAAAATCTGTAAATCACGATATGGTGATTTTACCCAAATAGGATATTGTCACAGAAATGCAATCACAAGTGAGCCCTCCTCTCACTAGATTTGTGATTAATCTTTGTCAAACATGTGGCCAACAGTAAACACAAGTGCTCCTCAGAGTAACAGCAGAAGAGCTCTGCCGTGAAGGGGACCATCTCTCCCCGATTCCTTTTCATTTACTCATTGTTACAAGCGAAAACACTGCTAGCATGAAGTACTAGCCTCAGCTAACCGGTATAATTATGGAGATGTTACCACAGTGTGCATGTGAGCTGTCATAAGATTTAAACTCCTCACATTGTGTAGTGTGACATCCAACTGTCTTATAAGACAAAAAAATTGTGCAGTGCACGAGGCTTAAAGTGTACAGTATATAGGACAACAGGTAAAGTAGGTACTCTGAGTATTGTCCCGGTGGCGATTCCCATTATATTACAGTACAGTATGGAGACTGTAGTACTAACCTGTCTGTCTCTGTGTGTCAGTAAAACAGGGCTGGTGTCATCATCATGGGAACGACAGTACTTCTTCACTCAGGGAGGAAACCTGATGCAGCAGGGTCGCGGGGAGGTCGCGGGGGGGCTCGTCATGGACCTGGACAACTGCTCCGTGATGGCAGTGGATTCGGACGACCGCCGCTTCTGCTTCCAGGTCACAACATTCGACGGGAAGAAGTACGTTTTTTATACAGATTTAGTACCGGTAAAGTCCTGGTTTAGACCTGGTTTAGATCTCGCCTAGCCTAGTCATCTAGTTAAAGGTGCACTAAGTAACCTTTCGGGAAGGGGTCCACCATTCTTGTATCCATTAAGATATTTACTTTGGCCTTGTGCCTCACCTGTTTATCCCCTTGGAGATGGCTATGTTCAGTGCCATACTGTGGAATATTGCAGGCAAAACAATAACATCTCCATGGAGACAGGCAGGCTATAGACCTTGCATCAGAAAAGTTATAGTGCACCATTAAGTCTTGGTTCATTTTTGTCTTTAGCCCTAATTTGGCATTATTTACTCTAGGTTTAGTCTTGATTTAGTCTTGGGGCCTTCTGTTTTGTTTAGCCCTAGTTTAGTTGTAGTTTAGACATTGCCTAGTTCTAGCTCAGACCTTGTGTAGACCTGGTTTAGTCCTGGTTTAGTCCTGGTTTAGTCCTGGTTTAGTCCTGGTTTAGTCCTGGTTTAGTCCTGGTTTAGTTCTTGGTTGTGCAGTAAGTTAGTTTTGTTTTCTTTCAGAGCAGTGACGTTGCAAGCTGAGAGCAGAAAGGACTGTGAAGAGGTAACTCTCTCTTGTACTTATGCCTCCTTCATCTCAAAATTACTGTTCAACTGATAATTGGACTGATAATTTCATGATTGCTATTACTTTTCACATCTGTAATTTCTTTAGGTATTAATTAGAATAAACTGAACATTTTACCATTCATTTCAATGAAAATGGCTCTCTCTAATGGATGCCTCATGCTTTGAAATTGTAACAGTGCAATGCCTACAGCAGTATGTCTAGTTCCTATTGTTTCAACTTAACTTTTAAGTTGAATGTACTTGTTCCCTTACACTTGATTAGTTGTACATTTGTGTGTCTTCTGTAGTGGATCTCTACCATCAACAACATCTCCAGGAGGATTTATCTGAGCGAGAATGCAGAGGTCAGTGTCTCACCTGAGTCATTCTGAGCAGACTGAAGGTGAAAGTGTATAGAGTTGTTTTTGTTTTGTCGAAGGAGCTGGCGGCGCGAGTGAACCAAACCGCTTTGGAGGCCGTGACCCCATCTCCATCATTTCAGCAGAGACATGAGAGCATGAGGCCCAGGTAACACTCACTACTATGGCAGGTCCCTGTACCCCATATTGTTCTTTAAAGATGCATTACACAACTTTTCTCTGGTAGTAGAGAGGATCAAGAGTGTATTGTGAAAACATCACTTTGTGACGAATTCAGACTGCTGCAATCCAAATATCAGTATCTGCTCAAAAAATCCATATCTAACCATCCCTAGCTGCCAGCTGCCGTGTGTGCATCACTATGTTTGGCATGAGATTGACTGGGCTTCGATGGTCCACCCTGTTTTTCTTCTCTGTCTGAAAATCTTGTTCTAAAGGACTAGTTAGATAGAGTTAAATACCCATTTTCTCTTTTCAAAAACAGGTACCCCAGTTAAGTAACTAATTTAACAGCTAGTGTAATTTCACAGTTCATTTGACTATGGCTCCTAGAGATGTTTTGTTGAATTTAGAGAGAGAAAGATAGAGAAATGCACTTGAGCTGTTTGAGAAAGTTGTTGTTTGAATTAGTAAATAAAATATAATTTGCCCTAGAATTGAATAAATCCTATCCTTTATAACTCTAAGGTGGTCAGTATTTACTAATCTCTCTTATTCTGTTATTGCTCTGTATTGCAGTAAGAGCCGCCCCGCTCGTGCCAGTAGCATCAGCTCAGTGGGATCGGAGCCGTCTCCAGCTCTGTCTGTGCTCTCATTGGATGCTCTGGTTGCCCCGGATACGCCCATCCAGTTTGATATTATCTCCCCGGTAACAGAGGAGAGTGGAGGATCACAGCGGACCTCGGCTCAGAGTGGGACGGGGAGAAGGAGCAACCCATTTGGAGAGTCCGGAGATGGAGCCAGTGAAGACAGTGAAGGTACAGCCTCTGAAATATAAACCATGATTTAAAATGCCTATGACAGATTGTACTACTCAACTTACTAAAACACAGTTAAAGTTGATACGACAGGTTTTCATGTTTTTCTAATTATGACTTGGTTTAGTGAGATAGTACCTGTGCTAATTATTTATCATAGTTTTATATCAGTTAAGTGGTGGTTTGTGGGAAAAAAGTTGAGAATACAGGAAAAAGTATAGGAAGTAGCTGTGAATTTTAAAACAGAACACACATGACCTATGCTATCAACACAGTCAATTCCATCCAAAATGCAGAGACAATTTACAGAAAGGATTCATATTGAGCTATTTTCTGATCTATGTTATAATATTTTAATCATCAAAAACATACCTGGAGTTGTGTTTTGTTTCATTCACACGTTTAACACACAAACCCTGCATACTTAGGCTGAGCTCTTCTCTCAAACTGAATACACCTTGTGATGTCATGTGGTAATACAGGAAGTGCTCCACTGTGTTTTTAAACTCCATACACCTTCACTAGAATCATTTGGATGATTTCAGCCCTGGAATTTATAATCTTTGCTGAATAAAAGGCTGTTAACTTGAAACCTACTGTTTCATGACATCATAAGGTGGAACAGAGCACGGAGGAACAGAGATTTAGCTTAGCACATATCAACATAAATAATGTGAATGGTAGTGGAGCTGAAACAATCCGAGGCACTCTTATGTAGAAAAACTACAAGTCCTTTATTGAGACATGGACCAGCATAGACGTTTCGACACCTGAGTGTCTTCGTCAGGACTTAGGAGTAAAAAGCATTTTGAGCTTTGGAGATGTAGACAGAGTAATAAGAGATTACTCAAGCATGTGAATGAAACACAACAGGTATGTTTTTGAGATGGAAACATTATAACATGTCTTAAAGCTTGCAAGAATCCATTTTGCGTAATATAGGACCTGTAAACATTAATTTAACAAAACAAAGGTGTTATTTATTTTTATTAGTCTAATCATAACTATTGTGTAAATTAGGTTTTAGCCCTTGTTTACAGTACAGTTGCTAGGTAGGTAACTAATATATGAAATTACCTCCACGAATGTCATATCTGCAGCATGTGCCCAACCAGAATGTAAACTTATTAACTGAATAAAAAAAAAAATAGGCAAGATTATTCATAAAATCTATATAATTATGTCGTATGCTTGCCTGACCAGCGAGTCCCTTCTACGTTCTGTTCAAATCCAGAAGAGTTTGGGATCAGATCATACAGCGTGAAAAAACACCGTCCTAACTTGGGGCGGTTCAGCCACAGCCGCAAATTCATGTCACGTGTCTCTCAAATGCGTAAGACATCCCCTCTCAAAACTTCTTGTATCCTTCAGAACAAAATATATAACTTGTTTTACCTGAGGAGATAAATAAGAGTTTGGTGCTTTGCTTGTTGATTCTGTTGAAATCTGTGTTGTTTCTCAGTCCGCTGTGTTTTTTTTTTTTTTTACTCCTAAACCACCATGTTTGTTTTTACTGGAACGGAGCATGCATCTCTCTGATTGGTTAATCCTCCTCTCAAGCACATCCTCTGGAATCTGAGAGACAGGATACTGTTCCAGACCCACTCGTCTTTGTAAAGTTTTGTCAAAGCGTGATTCTGACTGGCCAGGTTAGTCATATGCACTAACTCCTTTGTTTGTGTCCAGACTCGATCCTGCATCAACTCTTCATCGTGCGGTTCTTGGGCTCGATGGAGGTGAGGACAGACTCCGCAGACGTGATTTCTGAGACCATGAGGCAGATCCTCGCTGCTCGAGCCATTCACAACATCTTCAGAATGACCGAGTCGCACCTGCTTGTCACCTGCGACTGCCTCAAGTATGTGCTTCAAGTGTTGTTACGATACTAAAATTTCAAACTAGATTTCTATACTAAGGAATAGACTCGATACTCAATACCGATTCAGATACCACGATGATGATTGAAAACACTCTTTATTTACACAGTAGAATGTAATTTTCAACATTTCAACGTAATACTTTCTTTTGTATTATCATGTGGCCTTATATCTGTTTAATCCCTCAGTCATCGAGGTAGACTACTATGCGCCTATGGATCACTATGGAACCTATTATCATGTGGCCTTCTTCTGATACAGCTAAAGATCATTCTAAAGCTATTCAGGAAAGGTTCATTTCTGTTATTGATGTGACTTTTTAGTATCTATACCTGCTCAAACAAGTATCTAGTTTTGATACTAGTTTTAGTATTTATTAGTATTTAGATTTTCAATACTTTTGGCAACTCCACTCAATGCTACCGCTACTAACATACTACTATCCATGAGTTTCAGAATAATGAGTTGCCATAGCGATTAGCCATTCACATCTTCAGAATAATGCACCTGCTTGTCACTTGTGACTTCCTCAAGTACATACTACCACTGCTAACATAAACTATTTCTACAAAATACTTGTAGGTCAGAACAAATTGGAAAAAATATCTAAACTACAGGGTTTGCAGTTTTTATGCAGAATGAGACAGGACATTTTGTGTCAAAACCTCAAAACCTCCAAAAACACAGCCTTTGTGATTTCTAATTGTGTCCATTGAGCTTTGCAACCATAAAATACCGCTGCACTTTTATGACTGCTGCTGGGGTGTTAGATGCCCGTAGAGTGGGCTAAAGGCCTGTAGTGTTGAATGCAGATGAAGATGGGTAAAACCACTTTAGTTATTATAGTGATTTTGAGGTGATACTGTTTATATTGCAGGATAATGGACCTCGAGGTCTATGGTAATTAGTGGTTACATTTACTTGTCTAGTGAAAATCAGATAACTGGAAAAATCAGGTAACACAATAATTGGATCTTTTGCTGTGTGTCTACATGTCCAAGAGAAATCTGATCATCAAAAACACCTGGTCACATGTGTCAGTTAATCAATAAGTTTTTAGACTAACTGTTGTATTAATGCATTTTAAAATAACTCTTTCAATCTTTATAATTTTCTTTCAGTTTTGTCTTTGCCCACTTTAGTTTGCCCTTTTTTGCATATTTTTTCTGAGATCTAGAATACACACTTCAATACTTTATGAAGACGTGAGTCTGGTCACCAGTAAATCTCCCTGTTTTCAGATGGCTGTGATTGACACGTAGATTAGCCAATCAGGAACACGCATGGTCCATCTGTATCAAATATGGCCGCTTACAAGAAAAAAAGAAAAAAATATCATAAGGGACTGAAAAACATTGCTCATTAATTCGGCAGAAATCCACAAAGTACTAAACTCTGTTAAACTCAGGTGAGAGAAATCTAATTTTGTTTGTAAATGATAAATGACCAATAAGTTCCCTCATTTCACATGCGTCACTGAAAAAAACAAATCTGATTGGACGATCGTGAACTTTAGATGCGACAGAGGGTGTGGGGACCAGACTGATATCAGAGAGCAATCATTCTGGATTAATATGTACTATGTTTCATATCAGCCAACAGTATCCCTAATGTTTGTTTGTTTGGGGGTTTTTTTCTATTGCAGACTCATAGATCCCCAAACTCAAGTAACTCGACTCAGGGTGAGTTCAGAACAGTTTTTATTGTAAATTATTATGAGCATTCAATGAAGTTTTGAAGCAAATATTTCTGTTTTATAAACAAGAAAAGTAAAGGAAGAGATTGTGATTGTTATTTATTTATTTATTTAGACAAATAAGCATGTCTTTCGGTATTAATTTAAGCCATGTTATAATGTTATTACCTCCTCGAAAATATACCTGAAGTTGTGTTTTGTTTCATTCACACATGTTTCAGTAACCGTTTATTATTAGTCTGTCAATATCTCCAAAGCTTTAAATGCTCTGTTCCACCTTGTGATGTCATGTAGCGGTAGTTTTCCAGTTAATAGCTCCTTTTACCTTCACTTCAGTAGAGACTGGCAATTCCAGGGCTGAAATCATCCAATGATTCTAGTGAAGGTGTATGGACTTTAAAAACACAATGGAGCACTTCCTGTATTAACACATGACATCACAAGGTGGAAGAGTGTTTTCCATCTTAGAGAAGAACTCAGCCGAAACATGCAGGGTTTATGTGTTAAAAGTGTGAATGAAACAAAAAACTTCAGGTATGTTTTTGACGAGAGAAAAACATTATAACATAAATCAGAAAATAGTCAAATTTATTCCTCCAAAGTCTGAATTGTGCTCCAAACCACATGCTTTTACTGACAGAGGATTGGCTGTGGACCTCTCCATTAAAAATCTGCAAGATGATTATTGATGATTTAGAAATGACTGAATCTTTAAAGTTGCACAGCCCTATGTGTATAATCTTACATTGCCCCGTGTTCCTTCTCTGCTCAGTTTCCATTGTCGTCGGTGCTGCAGTGTCAGTCTCATCAGGACAACAAGCGTCTTTTTGGCTTCGTACTACAGACCAACAAAGACGCACGCTCCATCTGCTACATCTTTGAGTCAAACAATGACGGAGAAAAGGTCAGTAAACAAAGATCCCAGTACAATTATTATTACTACTACTACTACTACTAATACTTCTACCACCACCACGACTACTACTACTTCAAAAAATGGCCCGCGATTAACAATATTATCACGATAATTATTAAACCAGTTTTTAAAAAAGTCACTAAAACATCAATTACCGTAAATTTCAGACTATTGAGCGCACCTGAATATAGGCTGAACCAGCTAAATTTGAAAAGAAAATACATTTTGTACATATATAAACCGCAGATTTACATGTTGTAACATGAGGTATTTATACAGAAAGAGGTTCACAGAGGTTGTTTGAGTTTTAATTTAAGACACGCTTTTTTTCAAACAGTGCCGTACTGTCGATTTTCAGACACAAACACGCCATCAACACAGGATGAACATACCTGCATGTTTAGAAAATAAAACAGCACCAACACGGCCATCTGCTTTTATTTCCTCTGAAAGCTTTTGTCGTCTTTTTACATTGACTAAGTTCTATTCAGCTAGCGCTAACCTAGTGATAGCAAAGTCGACACAAACACGTGCCAAACTAACACATTGTTAGTTTGGCAAGTTTTTTGGTATTTTGTGCCAATGAACCCAGGCCATTGGAAACACCATGACACCATCTTTGGTTCATTTTCCAGATCTTATTATACTTCCATGGTGTTATTATGTGATTTTTCATTTATTAGTATTATCTTTTTTATGGAAACATTATCCCATGTTTTTTGTGTTTCCTGAAAAATGTGAAAAAATAAATGATTATATAGGAAGCTGTCTATGTCACAACATTTGTGGCCTGGAGTTTGATTTTTTAGAATTTTTTGAAGGCTGTGGGTGCGGGTAAGGGGTAGGACTCAAGCCTCAAAGGACTGTACAGGATTACTAATACATCAAAATACAACTTTGAATGCATTTATGATAAGGGAGAACCATTATAACATGGTTAAAAGTTTAGAAACATTGTTTTTTACATAATATCTATTTGAATTTCCTGTTTCAGATTTGTGACAGTATTGGGCTTGCCAAGCAGATCGCCTTTCACTCAGAGATGGTGAGAGCTTTTGCTAAAGCTGTATATCTCTCTCTCCATCTCTATCTTTATCTCTCTATATATAGAGAGATGGAGATAGATAAGTGTGTGTGTGTGTGTGTGTGTGTGTGTGTATCGATAGATAGATAGTTATAGATATATATAGATATAGATAATCTTTTTTTTTTTAAACAAAAAATGGAAAGCGATTTATCTAATGTTTTCTGTGCAGGATCGAAAGGCGGTGGAGAAGAGGAAGGAGGAGGACAAAGCCAAAGAGAAACAGCAGGAGGAGCTGAGCAAACAGCGGCAGATTGAGAAGGTCCCATGGAACTATTATTATTATTATTATTGTTATAATTAATATCATTATTATCACCAATAATAATAATTTATTATTATCATCTGCAACCAGTCATTAATCAGTGCTAGTGCACCCTCTGCGGCTCAGTGAGTGAATTCTGGTGGTTTGAACTTTAACATGAGGCATGGCCTGTCCATATACTGAGAAAAACTTGCATGTGTCCTCTATATGTGCAGCTTTAGGCACTGGTAAAATTATAAAACCACAGGCTACATACAGTTCCTTAAAGGTTATAATGTTGCCAGATTTGAAAACATTTATCGAGCATAGACCTTGACCTGTAAACCTGACCTTATTGTGTTTGTCCTGTGTAACGTTCAGGACCTGGAGGAGCAGAGTCGTCTCATCGCAGCCTCCAGCCGCCCTTCCACCACACCCTCCTCCTCAGACGGACACTTCCTGGTTCTGGGCCAATCAGAGAATGGCGAGGGAGCTCAGGGGGAGGGGCCAAAGCAGGAGTCCGATGCATAAATAAACAATATGACTCATATGGGCTGCCCCGGGAAAAACGGACTAAATCAAGCGAGCCCTCTGTCACTCTGTGGAGGTGACGGGAAAACATGGCACAGAGTTTTATCTAAAGACGCTGCTTTTTATACTGTATAACGCTCACAGACTTTTCGGTCAAGGTCAAAGGCCCAATCTGGAGAGCGGAGAGGTTTTGATTGGTTGACAGCCATTAAGTCCCGCCCCCAGTGCCTAAATAAGGACAAACAGGAAGTGAGAAACAGTTCTGTGGAGAAACTAAGTGCATGTCCTATCTGAAAATCCTCCTTCCATCCAGAATCTCAGAAATAATAATGACAGTTTTGGGTGTTATCAGTGTTTTTTGATTGACTGTATTGGACTAAAATGAGACTAAACCGGGGCTGCTGCATTTCTGGTGGAGGGTCTGTCACCTGCTTGCCTCCGTCTAGATGTTACTGCTTGGTGTAGAATGTTCCACAGTATGGCATTAACCTTGAATATCTCAATGAAGACTAGCAGGTGATGCCACTAGTCAGATCTGTGTAGAGATGAGCCCGCTCACAGTAGGAATGCCTTTTTTTCGAATTATTTTTTGAAAAAAACACCTGTATAATTGAATACATGCAAGATAGATCATTTCAATCTCATATTGTGGAACATTCCAGACAAAGCTCCAGGGAGACAAGCAAATCACAAACTCTCCACCAGAAAAGTTACATAATGCAGCTTTAATAGAAACATACAAAAACGCCACAGGTTAGCATCTCTTAACCGGAATACTGGATTTCATGGGTTTCAGAGTGATGGAATATTAGCACCATTGCCATACGAATTAACAATTCAAAATATTAAATTATATCTTTAGAATGTTCTGAAGTACTCAAAATGGGTAGAAACGGGGAACTGAAAACCATGAATATTTTTATGCGTTTTACTTCAGTTCCTGTTAAAGGTTTGTATTGAAACTTTGCAGTGACATCATGTTGGGGGTGTTCTGCATGTATGTCTATGGTGGAATGTTCATTAGTTACCACGGTAACACAATGGACAGATTAGTAAACAGCCTGATTTTTGAATATTTTTGAAGCCTGAAGTTTTAAGATTGTTTGAAAACTCAAGAAAAAACAACACACACATTTTGTGAACCTGTGATCAATATGAGTGTTCATGGTCCTGATTAGGTGTTTCATATTCAACAAAAAAGGTGAGAGTGACTAACTGAAAAACAGTTGGCTAATGTTAGCTAGCTTGTGACAAATTTTATTTCGACCTGGAGAGACTCAGGAAGACACAAAGAGAAATGTATTAGTGAGCTTTATTGAATGAGTTATCTTTGGCACTCAGACCCTGGCAGAAGACATTGCGATGAAGAGCATGGCCAGTTAGATGACGTTTAAGAGATGGTTTCCCCCCCGGGGTCTGGACACTGGAGGTGGTAGAGGTGAGGCCGAGGAGAGTAGAGGGGACGATGAGATGATGAGAATCAAGGGGGGTGCTGGGGAGAAGGTGGGGTGCGGCATAAACTGAAGCGGGCCAGACTGAGCACTGATTGGATGAAGAGGAGTGCGGCAGACAGCGGGGAGGAGTAATTGGAATGAGGTGAGGAAGGCTGAGGAGCAGGTTAACTCTGGAGAAGCGGTGAGGTAGATGGGAGCACAGTTAGGTCTTCCAGGCTGAATTCACGCTAGCTTGTTTAACAGTACAAAGCAAGTCACCTTGTAATTCCAACAAATTTTTACACACCATAAACAACTGACTTAAAGTCTAACTTAAGTAACAGAGCTTCAGACAAAGCAGTGCCTCTAGTTAGCATCACACTCCCCAGGGAATGTTAATGACATACGCTGCGAAGTATCAATTGTCGTATATTTAATGTGCCAACTTCATTTCAGATCATTGTGTTAGAGGGACACATTCTGTTCAAAACCTGATCTATCGCGCTGTCATGACCCCTCATACAAGATTTACATTTAAAGGTCCTATATTACACAAAATTGAATCTTTGAGCTTTAAGCCATGTTAGAATGTTGTTACCTCATCAAAAACATACCTGAAGTTGCGTTTTGTTTCATTCACACATATTTGAGGATCCTTTGAGTGCTCTGTTCCACCTTGTGATATCATGAAGTGGTAGTTTTCAAGCTAACATTTACCTTTTACCTTTTGTTTAGTAGAGATTGGAAATTCCACGGCTGAAATTATCCAAACCAGGATTGCCACAACTCTCAAAATTCTTCTAATTTTAATTTATTAGTTGAGAAGTAAACCAAAACTAAAAACAAGACCACCCGAGGACTAAACAACTTAACTGATCCTCATACGACACTTTTAGAAACATTGACCATTCTCATAACTAACCACTTAATAAATCCCAATTTACTTTTCTATCAACCCAAATATATTTAATTATTATGCCATCATTAACTTTTTGTACATTATAAAATGTATGTGTTAGAAGTTTACATTTTCATCAGAAAGAACTTTGTAAACTTTGTTTGGAAATAGCCATAAGTTGCTGTTGCTAAGGGAACTTCATAAAAATTCATAAAATCAAAAGCTGTTTAAAGGGCCTATATTTTCTAATCTGTTATAATGTTGTTTCCTCATCAAAAACATGTATCAGAGTTGTATTTTTTGATTAGGTAACATCAAACATTGTAGCATGGCTTAAAACTCACAAGAGTCAATTTTGCTTAATATAGGATCTTCAAGTATATTTAAAATTTTTGTTTTTGTTTTTTTTTTTCATTACAGTGGGTGGAATGTGTCTTTCTCTAATTTGAATTATGTTTAACAAATGGCTTCTTTCTGGACATTTTTATGTCATTTTAGATTATGGACTAACAGAGTTATTTTCCTTTTTATCTTAAAGTGCATGTGACAGGTTTTCATGTTTTTGATCATTACTTGTTTTAGTGGGATAGTACCTGTGGTAAATATTTATAATGTCTTATATCAGTTAAGAGACAGTTTGTGGAAAGAAAGTTGAAAAGAAAAGTACACAAATACAGGAAGTAGTGGTGAGTTCTAAAACAGAATCTATGTGATCAACATGGAAAACTCCACCCAAAAAGCAGAGACACTTTATGCACAAGGAAGGCAGGTTTCTCAGAGTTTAAAAACCCATTTAACAAAATAAATAAAATTGTAATTTATTTGTATTAGTCTAATCATAACTATTGTATAATCTAGACATGTTAACCTTTGGCCCTTGTTAACATTATGATAGAAGGTAGCATACTTCTGCGTAAGTCATATCTGCTGCCTGTGTCCAACCAGAAAGTCAAATTATAAACTTCTCTTCACTTCACTAAAACAAAAAATAAAAAATTTAAAACTAGTCTAGGCAAAGATTTTTAGTGAAATGTTAAGTATAATGATATTAATTATGTGAGTAGTATAAGCTGTCACATGCACTTTAAATCCCAAATTGTACAAAATGGACAAAGTGACTGCAATGGGCACATTACGGTTTATATGTAATGCAAATGAAACGAGTAACTGAGGTAAATAAAAATAAATACCATTTAATTAAATTGAAATTAATTAATTAAAGATGGACAGTATAGGGTCTGTCACCAGCTTGTTTTCATGGAGATGTTATTGACAAGAAGGTGGCACTACAAGACCAAAAGTTCCAGGTCAGATCTGTGGAGAGACGAGTCCGCTCACTGTCGTAATACCTACATGTTTTTCAAGGTATTTTTGAGCAATATAAACAGCTGTAGTGAAGTAAATGTTAAGTTTAATACTATACTGTGAACCATTCCTGGCAAAGCAAAAACATCTCCATGGAGACAAGCAGATGCAGACCTACCATCAAAAAAGTTACACAGTGCACCTTTAATTGAAATAAATAACATGATTGATTTAATTCCATAATCAATTAAAATAGAATATATGTAATAACTTGGATTTGTTCCATATTGAGTTTTAGTATAAATCGACATCCATTGGATTTAAATGCAGTCCATTTCTTTGTTTGGTCTAACTAGATCTTCTGCTAAATGAATGAACTGTTACTGAGATTCATTTAGGGGCTGGTTTTGGTGAAGGATTTTTGTGTTTTGCGCACTTTAGAGAAAAAAAGGCCATGATTAAACAGCTGTAAATATAATTGTATTGATATTAATGCTCACAGATGGGACAGTGAATAAATGACTAACTCCACCTGCCTGGCCACGAGTTAATTAATCAAGTACACCTCAATATATTAGTTAAAGTTCACTTGTTCAAGCAAGTAAAGTGTGTTTCAAAAACACAATAAAATATGATGTATTTTGAATGAGAATGTCCTCTGGTGGACACATTTTGTTACAAATTTGTTCTTAAATTCAAGAACAAAAACAATGGTTCATACCTTATATTTGCCAGACAAGAAAGAATCCACAGAAAGTCAATTTTTCCCAAACACGGCATCGGTCTGGTGCAGTTTTCAGGTTGTCTGTTATGCTGTGAAATCACAATGCTTTGGTCAAATACGCGTATATGTCTGGTACTGCTGGCCAAAAGAAATAAACGAGGGGTTATGGGCTTTATCAGAAGGTACAGTGGGGTAAAAAAATATTTAGTCAGCCACCAATTATGCAAGTTCTCCCACTTAAAAAGATGAGAGAGGCCTCTCATCATTCCCCCCATTCTGTCTCTCGTTCACTTCAACTATGAGAAACAGAATGGGGGGGAAAGAATCCAGGAAATCACATTGTAGGATTTTTAATGATTTAATTGGTAAATTCCTCAGTAAAATAGTATTTGGTCTAATTGGTAAATTCCTCGGTAAAATAAGTATTTGGTCACCTACAAACAAGCAAGATTTGTGGCTCTCACAGACCTGTAACTTCTTCTTTAAGAGGCTCCTCTGTCCTCCACTCGTTACCTGTATTAATGGCACCTGTTTGAACTCGTTATCAGTATAAAAGACACCTGTCCACAACCTCAAACAGTCAGACTCCAAACTCCACTATGGCCAAGGCCAAAGAGCTGTCAAAGGACACCACAAACTAAATTGTAAACCTGCACCAGGCTGGGAAGACTGAATCTGCAATAGGTAAGCAGCTTGGTGTGAAGAAATCAACTGTGAGAGCAATTATTAGAAAATGGAAGACATACAAGACCACTGATAATCTCCCTCGATTTGGGGCTCCACGCAAGATCTCACTCCGTGGGGTCAAAATGATCACAAGAACGGTGAGCAAAAATCCTAGAACCACACGGGGGACCTACTGAATGACCTGCAGAGAGCTGGGACCAAAGTAACAAAGGCTACCATCAGTAACACACTACGCCACCAGGGACTCAAATCCTACAGTGCCAGACGTAGATAGAGAACACAGAAAATCTTTGGAGGGAGTTGAAACTTTGCCCTGATTTGACTCAGTGCAGCTCATTTCCTAACTTGAACTTAAGGCTTTTATATTAAGATTTGCATCCTTCATGCTGATTCTGTATTGTGCTGTGAAGGATGCGATTGGCTGTAACCACGCTGTGTGTGTGCGTAGAGTGCTGTGTATCACGTGATCATATGGTGACTCCACAGACAGGCAATAATAGGAATTTTATATTTTCCGCAGTTTAAACTTATTTTATAACCTGGGTTATATCATGGATCTATAATAAGATCTTATTATACTTCCATGGGTTACATACGCACCAGTTGTTGTAGTTGGTGCATGGAGTTGGTGTAACAGGAAAATTTGCCAATAACCCGCTGTAAGTACATACATTTTAATGCACCATGTTTTTTGTTTGTTTGTTTTTTGTTTTATACAGATTCATATCAGTCTGGTCCTCAGTAGCTCAGTTATGTGCCAGAACAAGCCAAGATTGTCCAGACAGATTTGACTTTTTTTCACTGACGCATGTGAAACAAAGAAGCTCACTGGTCATCTGTCATTTAGAAACAAAATGATATTTCTCTCACCTCTGATTAGTTTAGTGCTTCACTCTTTGATTCTGCAGATATCTGCAATGTTTTTCAGTCCCTTATGATATTTTTTCACACAGAAAACGGGGAGAGTCACTGGTGACCACTCACATCTTCATAAAGTATTGGAGAAGTGTGTATTCTGGATCCCAGGCAAGTTTATACCAGAACTAATCCAGATTGAAACTTGGATTTAAACATCTGGAAGCATGGGGCCACTTCTTTCCCCACTGGTCACAGGTGAACCCCATTCTTTTGATGGACTTTGAGAAAGAAATAAAAAGGAAGCGTCAAATAATAATAATAATAATAATAATAATATTATTAAATAAACAACTTGGTTGTGAACAGTGAATTCCTGATCATTGTTGGGACAAGCTTTCTTATGGAAAAAAATAACAGTCCATTTCACAAGCCTCAATGAGTTATGAAATGAAAAGGAGTTTATTCTTTCAACAAGAATGTGGCTGCCAGCTCTGGCTTTGGCCAAGGCTCAACAGTATCACACAAGTCTGACCCAAAGCTCTTTTATACAAATATTATACAAATGCAATTACCATTTTGGAAGAAAACTATTCCAATATTGTTTTTTATGTTGTTATAATTAATTTGTGGTTTTGCTAAGAGCCAGTTGTCTACATGATTTGATGGTGATTCAAAGGAAAAGGAATGGATAGGCCTGCGTGACTTGGACACTTGAGAGCGCTGCAGTCACGTTGTTAAACTCACGTAATTGCACCATTACATTACATTAATAGGCCTATTAATTCACGTTATTCTAATAGATCCATGGATTGCACGTGATGTTCTAGTGAACGTGAACTTTATCAAATGATGAAGTTGGTGAAAGTCCAACGTGTATAATTTATGTACTAGTAATTTGACTTTTCGCAGAAAGTAGGAAAAATGTGTTCACGATTAGTTTTAGTTATTTTAAAGTCAATGTTCTAGTTATGTTTCCAAGGTACCTGCACAAGCTAATAAAACAGGACTATGGTCTAAAAACAGGACTGTATGGACTAAAATGGACCAAACAGGAATTGAACCTGGGGAAAAAATATCACGATTAACTTCAATTGTTGTGTAAGTCAATGTTTTAGACACATTTCTAGGGCAACAACACGTGCACAAGATCATTTTAACTGAGACAACCAGTTAACCTTAACCTGACAACCTTCGTTTTCAGGCTCAAGTGATTTTTAATAAACTAAATGGTTTATACATTGACCTAAATGCTAAATATAACGTGAAGTAAATGAAACAGTAATAAATGAGCATGTGCAGTAATTATCCATTTACGATCAGTCCACAGCTAAGGGCAAAGGTCAGTCGCAGGGACACGCTCAGTGTAGCAGGCGGGAGGAGACAGTTTCATACAGGCAAATTCTCGTTTTCTTTACGGCATGTCTGAAGCTATTTATGTTCAAATCGACTCATTTTGAGCAAAAAGTGTGTGTTTCATATTTTCTTTCACGGTAAACTCCGCCCTTCTTTTTTGTCCCTGACCACGGGTCTGTTCTTACTTGGCCACCGAAATAGAAAAAAACAAAAAACAGATTCCCTTCAGTGGCATTATTGGGAATTAAACAAGGTCCAATTCTTTCCTTGGACTACTAAATAAAACTTTCTCCTAAATGACAAATTGTTGAAACTCCCCGTCTGGCCTCGAGTTGCTGACTTAAGTACACCTCAATATATTAGTTAATAAGATCACATGTTCAGATAAGTAAAGTGTGTTTTGAAGACACAATACAAGACAATGTATTGTGAATGGGAGTGGTGGACATGTTTAATATTGTTACAAATTCGTTCTCAAGTTCAAGAAGAAAATGAAGTAAAAATTACTCTTTGGCTGGTTTAGACCACAGACTGTATAAAGATTTTATACATACAGTCTATGGTTTAAACCAGAACTAAGTCCGGAAGCAATCAAACAGAAACACAAAATGACTTTATGTGAGTGAGTTCACTTGGGTAGAAAGTACTGCAGCTTAAGTGAAAAATGGATGTAAAGTCAGATAAAAAGTGGTATTGGATAGTTAAAGTAAGATTTATTTACAAAGTGCAGACATTTAATATAAATATACACATATAACATCATTACTATTAATTATTACTACTAATAGACACATGTACAGTTAACCAAAACATCCCAAAACTATTCTTTCAAATTAGTTCAGTGCATACAAAGATACATTCTTTTAAGTGTAATAAAGTGACAGCTTTATATTTAAGGCTCTTGGAACAGAGGGAAATCTAAGTGTTGTTTTATTTGTGGATGTGGTTGGAGAGCCAGTCCAGACCCTCAGCAAGACCTGCTCCAGAGACTGCACACGACGCCTGGACCAACCACTGGAAAGAGAGATAGAGAGATGAGGGATTAAAACAGGACTAGACCTGGACTGAATAAGGACTAAAATGGCCCAAATCAGAAAGAAACAAGGATTGAACCAGGATCTATCTAACCAGGACTAAACCAACACTATAGCCCGATTAAAGAAGAATAAAGAGTGATTGAACCAGCACTAAAATGTGTCTAAGGGTGTGTTCAAATTTGGACTAAACTGGGACTAAACCCAAAACTAAACCTACACTTGACCAGGACTAAACCAGGACTAAGAAAGGACCAAACCAACTCTACAGAAGGACCAAACCAGGAGTGCGAATGACTGTGGAGGACTAACTGGCTGATGCCATTACACGCAGCTCCGGTTCACTGTGCCTTGACCACTGCTGTACGGACTTTTATGCCACAAACTCATGGTCTTGCTCTTCTCAAGCTCAGACCGATCCAGCTGCGTGGTGTGGCACTCACATGTTCATGCAATCACTACTCGGCTATTAAGGTAGGGTGACAAGACGTCCCTATTTACCTGGGACAGTCTCAGTTTTGAGCTCTGTCACCTGTCCCAGCAGATTTATCCAAAACCATTGATTTTTCCAGTTTTATACAAGACATGTCCCAGGTGTCCCTATTTTTGATCAAGTTGTTACCCGCCAACAGTAAAAAGGGGAATAAATTGTGATTTGTTTAGCCAAAATGCAGAAAAATGTCCTTGAAAATGACCAGAATACAAAAAATGATATACTGACTTACAAGTAAGTCGTGAATGGGCTGATTGCATAATAATATTCTTTTCACAATTTTATTACCAGCCACCCCAACCCTGGTGTGTCCCAGTTTTTGATTTTGAAAATCTGGTCACCCTCTGTTAAGGGAAAAGACTTGTGGTGGGCTCTGGAGTGCACGGCGTGAAGCCTGAGCCCAGGGTGAGGAGACAAAATGCATCCAGTGAGCTAAGGTCTGTGTCCTCCGTCACGCACTAAAGAGGGACCAAATCAGGACTAAAACAAGGATGTAAACGAGGACTAAAGCAATACAGAACCGGGCTAAAACAGGACTAAATCCAGCATAAACCAGGACTAAACCAGCCTTAAAACAGTACTCACAGGGTTGGAGACAGCTGATAGGCCGAGGGCGTGTGTGATGTCAGCTGTTGTCATGGCGCGGGGCAGATCCTGTTTATTTGCAAAGATCAGTAAAGCCACGCCCCTCAGCTGATCCTCCTGTAACTGTTGGAGAATAAAAAAATATGTACCTCCAAAATCACCAATAACAAGGAGCTCAGGAAGTAAATTTCCTATTCATTTTCCCTATAGATTATATTTTTTATATTTTATAGATCACTTGGGGCTAATTAGCCATGGGGTAATTAATAGCCACTAAACATTGCCTGGGATCCAGAATGTGAAAATGTGAGTCTGGTCATTGGTGAATCTCTCTATTTCAAATGGGCATGACTGACAGGTGGATTAGCCAATCAGGGACAGGCATGGTCCATTGTATTAAAACAAAGATGGCTGCTTACAAGGGAAAAAGAAAGGAAAAAAGTATCACAAGGGACTGAATAACATTGCAGATTTCTGCAGGATTAATGAGCGAAGCACCAAACTCTGTTAATCTGAGGTGAGGGAAATGTCATTTTGTTCAAAATGACAACACTAGGCCTATACTTTTATTTAAAATCAGTTTCTCAAACTTTATAAACCGCTAAGTTATTAAAATATTTGGCCTAATTTCAAGCTTAAATATGTTTTTTGGACTGAAAACAAATGCGTCATGGTTTGGACATTTGCTACTACATAGCTGGTTAGCCTCCATCATTTATATTAGAATTTGTTTTTAAAGGTCTAAGGGAAAAATTTATAGGAAATTTACATACAAACAGGAAACTGCAGACTACACTCACATTTATCACTGATACGGACTTTGGGATCACAAACAGTTGAAATGAACCTTCCTCTCTTTAAATAAGATGTCCCTGAGTCCATGTCTTGAGGATATTCATTGTTGTGGGTGAGTTGAAATGTCCTTTATCTCCCCCCATCGTTAGCTAACAAGCTAGCTAAGCTCTGCACAGTCACAGCAGAGGAACTACTTTGTTTCCATTTTTTTGTATAAAGCTAATTTGAGCTAAAAAGAATAGTTCGATGGACAAAAATTAAGCTAAAAAGGCAAAGAAACACATTTTGTCTGTTGAGCTGCCCATAGTTCTGCCACTCAGTCGGAATGTTGAGGAGCATTTTTTGAATAAAATGATGTCGGTGCATAACCTCAATAGAGAATTGCTCTAAAATGCCTGAATCACTCTAAATTAAACTCTGTGTAAGCTAATGATGAGAGAACACCATTATAACATGGTTTAAAAGGCAAGCAACTAAATAAATACTTAAAGGGCCTGTACCTCATTTTTATTTATTCCAGTTAAGATAAATGCTCCTTTTACATAGTATTTTCTCAGGTAAAACTAGTGACTGACAGGGTCACCTTTTTTGTCCAATCAGGCACATTGTTACTAAGAATAATGGGAATCCAACTCTCTGACACTATCCCAGACAAACAAAAATACTCAAAGTAGGCAGAGATTGGAGAACTATCAAGAAACAACTGCATGACACTATCCCAGACAACTGTTTCTTTGTCATGGAGCAATATCATAGAGGTAGAAAGAACTAAGTGAGCAAGGCTAAAAGTTCAAACTAAAATATGTTCTTGACTCATGGTTTAAAATGAGATATAGGTCCTTTAAACAATAGATAAATCTTATACCATTATTTGTAGTTCCTCCGCTGCGTCTTTGATTCTCTCTGGGTCATTACTATCCACAACAAAGATCAGCCCCTGAGAAGAAGCAGAATAGAGTAGAATACATTATGTAATATGGCTATGTAGTAGTCGTAGTAGGTATTTACCTGTGTATTGGTGAAGTAGTGCCTCCACAGAGGTCTGATGATAGTCTGTCCTCCCACGTCCCAAACTGTGAAGCTGATGTTCTTGTACTCCACTGTCTCCACATTAAAACCTGAACAACACAAACTTTATCAATCAGTACTTTCATTATTATCAATGCCTGCCACAATAACACATTTTGAAGAGCAGCATATTGCTGAAGAAGATATAGATGATAAATGATAATACTGAAACTAACTCATGCCACTGATACAACATAGATAAATAGATTTTTCTAAATGTATATCAATCAAAACTTTCATTATCATCAATATTTTAGAGAGAGAGAGAGAGAGAGATGGATAGATAGATTGACCAACACCAACTTTATCAATGAGTACCGTACTTTCATTATTATCAATACTTAGGCCTGCTAACACATTTTGTCGACTAAAGAATTCTTGGTCAAATAAAGACATATTCTGCAGACAGATTAGTCGACTAAAAAGGGGCCGTGGCAAAAACTCTCAAAACTATTATGTATTTCTATGTATCTAAGACTACATCTGCACAGGAGTTCATGCAATAATGACCATTTATGCAGAAAAAGGCACTAGGAAACAATCTATTTATATAAAGACAGATTACATGTGTGAATAATGAGTTTATTCTGCTACTTAGCATAAAAATAATACCAACAAATACCAACAATAACGCCACATCTTCAGCTAACTCAGTCACTTCTTTCTGCTGTTGTCCCTTCATGATTTGTCGACCAATACAAATTTTGGTCAACTAAGACACTGTCTACCTATTAATCGACCAAACGACTACAAAATGATGAGAGATGGATAGATTGAAAGAAAAATACATAGATAGACTGAAATAGACAGACAGACAGGCAGTACAGTCTATGTACTCTACTGACCAATTGTGGGGATAGTAGATAAAAAAATATAGATATTAACTATGAATTAACCATTGGATTCATATAGCGCCTTTCAAGACACCCAAAGCACTTTACAGTGCATTATCCATTCACTCCACACTCTGTGGTGATAAGCCACTACTGTAGCCACAGCTGCCCCGGGGCAGACTGACAGAAGAGAGGCTGTCAATCTGTGCCATCAGGCCCTCCGACCACCACCAACACTCATGCACACACCATATTCAGATAGATAGACAGATATACAGACAGATAGATATACAGATGTACAGTCTATGGATTCTACTGACCAATTGTGGGGATGGTAGTGACAACTTCATTCAGCTTCATTCTGTACAAAATGGTGGTTTTCCCTGCAGCGTCCAAACCCACTAGAACATAAGAATTTTTAGCATTTTATATAGATCACACACACACACACACACATCTAAAATTTATTTTAAAAATAAAAATAAATGTGTAACTATACATCTTTTGCCAATATTGACCTCTGCTCAGCTTATTATCCTAATAAGGAATAAATACATTACAGTTACCTAAATTCAGAGGTGTGTAGATTAGACAGAAATTGTACTCAAGTAATAGTAATGTTACTTCAAAACAATATTACTCAAGTAGAAGTACAAAGTAGTAGTAGTCCAAGAAATGACTCAAGTAGAGTAAAAAGGTTTTTGGGAAAACTACTATAGTAAGAGTAACTTAAAGAGTAACTGTCAGGACGTAATATCTGATTTATAATTTGAAGTTCTTGTAAATGGAATGACAAAGTATTAAACAATTTCAAGGGATAGACACAAAATAAGAAAATCTGAAGGAGCGGTGCAAGAAAACACAAACGTTCAAATAATTCCATATTGTCAACATAAAGCTTTTGTCACTTGTTGCTATTGTTACTTCAATAAAAATATTACTCAAGTAGGAGTAAAAGTATGCTGCTAGAAAAGTACAATTTCTTTAAAAAGTTACTCAAGTAAATGTAATTGAGTACTCACCTCAGTCTAAATTTGTCAATACAACAAAACTTAACAAATTACTATAACATCAGATGACAATACTGACCCATGAGGATGCGGACTGGAGTTTTGGAGACGAACTTGTTAAAAATCTGAGAGAGGATCGTGCCCATCGCGGTTCACTTCACAGATCTTCAAGTATCAACGAAAAAAAGAAAAATCGCCAAAAACTCGTTAAAAATCTGCTCTGTGCGTTGTCCTCGTGGTTGGTTCGTGCGTTTATAATCCGCTTCTCTTCTCTTGTCTTTTATAGCGGCCCGAAGCGGACAGAGCGCCAGCTGTTTTTGGGCACGCATTTTGGAATCTGTCATTTCACTCCACGTGGAACGAAATGTAAACACACCCGTAACCGGAAATCACACGATGGACCTTCACAATAAAAGGGCGCTTTGAGGCAAGCCAAAGAATGCCTATTATAACTTACACAGTTACATATCATATTTTTTTCTCGCTCTCTTAGCACTGTTTAAGTGTCTTGTTAAAGGGCACAAGGGCATTCTGGGGTGAGAGGGGTTTAAACCAACAATGTTCAGTCCCTCAGTCTATGAGTCTGCCGTTTCTTTTGTATTAGATGTGGTTGTGTTATTTTCCACTACATAATCCAAATACACGTGGACACTCACTACAGAGAGAAAGCCTTCATTGTTTCTAAATAAGACAGTTAAGTTTAAGGATAGTATGTCATTTTCTGGAAGTGGCACGTCACCTGCATGATTCTATGGAAATAGAAAGTTAAAACCATACTTTGGGGACATTTTTCATGGAAATAGATAGGTTTTATACTTTTGTGTTTTAGTCTAGTTTTTGGCTAAAAAGTTTAACTCTGGCTTTAAAATATAAAAATAGTCAAAAATTTAATATATAAAATAGAAAAAAAAAAAAATTTGTCCCGCAATGGCGATATTGTGGTGTTGCAGCTTTAAGTATGGGAATGAGCATTCAAAAAGGCTTTAAAATAAACATGTCAAAGTCAAATATCCAAATGTGATTTGAATCTTTTTTTTTTTTTTTTTTTTTTTTGAGGTTTTTTTTATTTTGTTAAAAATTACT